>APFE031506953.1:22670-75458 GCA_000404065.3 Pinus taeda | reverse complement strand
CTATTTTTAGCAGTTTTTCGGGTCCTGAACTTCCGGAGCCGTTTTGAGGCCCTAAACGACGTTTTTTGGGGGATCCGGGGGCAACATGGGTCCATGGTATGGACCGATGTTTCCCGTTCCAACAATGATAGTGATCGAATAGATCTTTCTAATGAGCTATTGTACGCGTCAAACAGAGATTATATGCTAAAGTTACGACCCCGGGAAGTTGATGTACCAACTTACCCCCAAACGAGGCCCACAGTTTGGCGTTTCATCTCCTAGGGTTAGGTTTTGGAATGTTAAGGGTTTTTCATTGTTTCTCAACAATAAATAGGCCTTCGAGCCTCATTGTAACACAGTTCAGAGGCATGTAGCCATCACATCTCTTCTCAGAGATAAGCTACCAGCGCCCTAGCTAGTTTATTTCCATTTCTGATTGTAAGCATGTTTCAGTATTTTCCATTAATGAAATGAAGTATTCTTTCCACTGCATCTTTGTGTATATGGTTATCTCTGTAATTTGTTGCGTTCCTGTTTAAATCCGGATCACAATCCCATACAGAGTCCATCACTCCTTCTAATCCATGTAATATATGCATCCACTCCACTTGCATTAACACTATTACAACTTGGATGTTTTGGAGTCAAATCCAATCTCCCATATAGGAATCTAAGCTACCCCATTCTATATTGGCTTAATTCACTCCTCCAAAATGAAAGTTTTTCTTTCCCCTATCTAGGGTGTTCCCACCGCAAGAAATCGTTTCCATGTGGCCATATGAAGGATGCCACCCAAGTTGTCAAGAGAAATCAAACACCCTAGTGAATAATACTAAACAAGCACTCAATTGAATACAAAAAACCATTGGATAATCCATATCCAATGTGTAAATCAATTTTGGACCATCTCTTATGTGCAAATCCATCACAAACCATCTAGGGGCTGAGCATAGAACTTGTATCCAAAGTGTTATGAAATGTCCCCAAATGTGGTGTAAGCACTTTCAAAGTAATCTAAAAGCTAAAAATGTATATTAATGTTTGTCCTTGCTATTGTTTGTTGTAGCTTTCAATCTTGTCTCGATGCAAGCCAAGATATGCAAAGACACCAACAGACAAATCATTAAAGCACATGATACATAAATGCTTTAGCATATCCTATACAAGTGATTAGGGAATCTTGTACCGATCATTATAACAATTAATGTGGGAAAGAAAAGTGTATTTGTATTATTAAAAAATGGAAGCATATTACAACTCAATGCCTTGATGTTGTGAAGCTCCTTCCAACTGTCTTCACTCTAAGCTTTGCCTTCACTCTAAGCCTTGCCTTCAAAAGTAATATGATCATAGTTTGGATACTTTAGCAAGATACAATGGAAGTATGATAGCCAAATTTCTTTCAAGATTCAAAATCCAACCCCTTCTCCATGAGAGTCCATTGAATTTATATACTAGAGAAGGGTAAGAGGAAATAAGAGATGGATGTTAAGATCCACTTAGGTAGGGGTGAGATCCACTATGTTATGGATGATTTCCACTATGGTAGGGATGTGATCCACTATGGTAGGGAAGATTTCCACTATGATAGGTGTTAAGGTTCAACCCTAACCCCCTTATTTATGTAATAGGGTCAAGTCATAGTTATAGTTAAGTAAAGAGTCAACAAAGCCCATATTAATAATTGTAAGTGGTTGACCCGCATTTAAAGAAGGGACCACAGTTAGTTGCAAATGGACCATGGTATTAGATAGATGGTATTAATAAGAACCATAGTATTGACCCATGGTATTGCATGTATGAATCCTATATAAAAGATAGAGACTCCCCTCGATGAGCATCATGTCTTATTTTGTAATTGAGCCCAGCTCTATTGGAGGTTGTCCCCTCGAAAAGACAAGTGAACATTGCTTTGCTTTCTGAATAATAAAATACATGCTGTTATTTCTTATTGTTCTGTGTTCTAGGTATATTTCTTCGCATATTTGGTATTCTGGTACCTTCTCGCAGGTCAAGAGCATAACAAGTGGTATCAGAGCACTTTCCAGGGCCAGTGGGATCTCCATTTTTAGCAGAATTTTTTTGGCTAGAGACGTGTTCCGACGTCTTTAAACCACGGGATCTGTCGTCAGCACATAAACCTGCATATTTGGGGAGGCATGCACGCAGGAAATACAAGAGGTGGTCACGCTTGTTGGACTCCCTTGTAACCCCTGTGGGTACCCCTTCGAGTAGTAGCAGATTAGACAGAATCGCGCACGACCTGTCTTCCATGTACCCTCTGGGTATATTGGAAGCCCCCCAGGCGCTCTTGAAACCTCGCCATAGATAAATCGTCAACCGTTTTGTTGCTACAGTACACCGAGAAAAACACTCGGGGAGATTACTCATGCTTCCGATAGGGTAGTCGGGTTGTACGGCTAAGGGTACAATTGATCCTCCTTGGTTAGTGCCCTGAAATATTGGGCCAAGTACTACTGTCAGACCCTTATGTATATTGCGATCTATAGCACCTGACACTCCTTGATACCATAGTTCCCTCGTCTCTCTCTAGATCAAGCATCATCTTTGCGAGATCAGATCTAGCAGGTGGGGTCCGGTCGTAGCTGCAACAATCTGTTCTGCCATTCAGATCTCTCAGATCCGCCATTCAGATCTATCAGATCCGCCAATCAGAGCTATTAGATCCGCCGTACAAATCTAGCCGTCAGGTTCTGTAGTAGTTGCCACAATCAGATCCGCCATTTAGATCTAGCAGCAGGGGTTCGATCACTACCACATTCCTACTCATACTCTGCAGTTGAGGGTTCACCGACAGATTTGACTATTTGTGTGGGCCCCTATACCTGGGCGTGATTCTCGCAGGACATTGGGCAGAATTTATTTTTCTGGGATTCGGCTACTGCAGTATTCCTAAGCGAGGAGTAAAACTCCTTTCGGAGTTAAAAAAGAAGAAGTCTTAGACCCTATCGAGACGCTTATAGGAGACTTAGCCCATAAGAATCAGGTCGATGAGCTGAGCAAGTTGGTACCATTCAGTTGTTAGCGTAAAAAATTTCGGGTGGTCCCAAATTTTATTTATTTATTTTTACAGTAAGGATAAGTGCACCGGATCGGTACATGGTACAAACCAGAGCTCAAGATATGGCCAATGAGAAGATTGACACCCTTGAACAAAAGTTGGATGCATTAATGACGACAATAAAGACCTTAACTGACACAATCACAAAGGGCAAGTCAGAGGAACAATCTGAGGCATATGCTTTCAATGAAAACATTGAGGGCGAGTCTAGCCATTCTCTTCACCTCTTTGGCAACCATCAATAGTCCCAACCGCGACCACCCAAGTTGGACATGTATAAATTTGATGGCTCTCATTCGGCCACATCGCTAGCACAAATGGAACAATATTTTACATTGAACCACATCATAGATGATGGGACTCAGCTAAGTGTGGGAAGCATGTACTTGGACAACGAAAGATGGCAATGGTGGTAGTGGCATCAATGTTGTTATGGAAGGCCCATGACTTGGAAGGTATTCACAAAAGCCCTTACGGATCGCTTCGACCATGAATCTAATTTTTTGGGTCATCTTACTAAGCTCCGACAAACAGGAACAATGCAAGAATATATTACAACCTTTGAAGCCTTAGCCTTCTGCACAGGAGGTCTACGAGATGAGTTCTACTTGGAATGTTTTGTCAGCGGTCTCAAAGAAGCCATACAAGCCCACGTCTGACTGCAACACCCAATCTCATGGCTGGATGCTTACAAGATAGCTCGTGAAGTAGAACACGCGTTAGTGGCTCAGTTGACTCGTCTAAATTTCATAGCCAAGGCCCGCCCCACCCAGGCTCCAAGCACTACCCAAACATTTAAGGTTCAAAAGGTGTCACTAGTGGAAATTGCGAAAAGAAGAAAGCAAGGATTGTGTTACTACTGTGATGAGAAATACTCGCCGGGGCATAAATGCAAGGAACCCATATTCTTTCAAATTGATGCTACTGATCACAGTTCATCAGAGGAAGCCCCACCAATTGAGGAACCAGAGGAGGAAGATGAGGACAACTAGCGGGACAATACGCTCCCAGATACACCTGACGAACCAGTTATCTCGCTTCATGCTTTGGCAGGGATTTCTACTCCCCAAACTCTGAAAATCAGAGGTTTTTTTTAAGCATCACCCTGTAGTAGTCTTGATTGATAGTGGCAGTACGCATAACTTTATCCATCAAAGAGTCGCTGAAGCCGTGCATTGTTTTGTCAGAGCAATCTCTAATTTCTAGGTCCAAACTGCTGATGGGGGGACAATGAAATGTGAAGGCCGCTGTGAAAATGTCAAACTTCAAGTGGGGGATTATCAGTTAAAGAACCACATGTTTTCCATACACATGGGAAGGTGTGACATTGTCTTGGGTGTTGAATGGCTCCACACGCTCGGCCCAATAATAATGGATTTCCAGGAGTTATATATGAGTTTTAAGCAGAACAACCACACACATACCCTCCGCAAAATCCAGGCGGGTGCTCCCTCTATCATCAGCTCGCATAGGATGGAAAAATTGTTAAAAAAGAGCCACCATGGAGTTATAGCCCAATATAATGCCATCCAGGCCTTCGAACCCATTTCTCTTCATATTCATCCTGAGATGCAACAGATCTTAAACAACCATCTGCCGGTCTTTGACAAGCCTCATGAACTTCCACCCTCGAGAGGGGAACATGATCATAGCATTACTTTGGGCCCAGGGGCCCAACCACCAAATGTGCGCCCATATAGATATCCATTCGCCCAAAAGAATGAAATTGAAAAAATCGTCAAGGAACTCCTGGAAGCAGGCGTCATTCGTCCTAGCATTAGTCCTTATTCATTGCCTGTGGTCATGGTGCTCAAGAAAGATGGAGAATGGCATATGTGTCCAGAATTCATGGCCCTTAACAAGTTGATGGTCAAAGATAAATTTCCCATCCCGGTTGTTGATGATTTGCCGGATGAACTAAATGGGGCTCAATTCTTTACTAAGCTCGACCTTTGCTCGGGCTATCACCAAATTCACACAAAAGAAGTAGACATTCCAAAGACTGCTTTCCGAACTCATGAAGGCCATTATGAATTCCTGGTCATGCCATTTTGTCTTTGTAATGCCCCATCCACTTTTCAGAGCCTCATGAACCACTTGCTCAAACCATATCTCAAAAAATTTGTCCTTGTTTTCTTTGATGACATCCTCATCTACAGCCGCACTTGGGCCACACATCTTTAGCATGTAGATCTGCTCTCGCAACTGCTCCAAAAGCATAAATTATTTGTTAAGATGTCCAAGTGCTGTTTTCTCATGGAAGAAGTTGAGTATTTGAGCCACATTGTGGGGCGTGAAGGTGTGAGGGTGGACCCCAAAAAAATCTAGGCAATGCAGGATTGGCCTCAACCAAAGACCTTGAAGAGCTTGAGAGGATTTTTGGGTCTCATGGGCTACTATCGCAAATTTGTCTGCAATTATGGTCGCATTGCTAGACCCCTCACTCAGCTTCTCAAGAAAAAATCATTTCTCTGGAATGATGAAGTGCAACAGGCATTTATAGCTCTCAAACATGCCATGTGTTCCACTCCCGTATTAGCACTACCTGACTTCACCAAATCTTTTGTGATTGAATGTGATGCTTCAGGTACGGGTATTGGGGCTATCTTACTGCAGGAAGGTCGACCATTGGCCTTCACTAGCCAACAAATAAGTGGGACCAATATAGGACAATCTACCTATGAGAAGGAGATGATGGCCATCTTACATGCAATAGATACTTGGAAACCATACTTATTGGGGTACCGTTTCCAAATTTGCACAAACCATCAAAGCCTTAAATTTTTTTTGGAGCAACGCCTATCCTCACCACAACAAAATAAATGGCTCGCCAAAATGTTGGGATATGATTATGAGATAATTTACAAGAAAGGGCACGAAAATGTCGTAGCAGATGCATTATCACGCCAATTTGAGGAGGAAAGCACCCTGCTTGCAATCTCCCTTATGTAGCATAAAAACTTATGCTGATGCACGAGAACTGATAGC
Organism: Pinus taeda; assembly: GCA_000404065.3. NCBI lineage: Eukaryota > Viridiplantae > Streptophyta > Pinopsida > Pinales > Pinaceae > Pinus > Pinus taeda. The sequence continues at coordinate 69,406 of APFE031506953.1, read as the reverse complement.
TTGAAGACTCAATTAAAATACACACAACTATTTAAAATAATTATTTATTATTATATAAAAATGTATGAGATGATTTGAATGTACAATGAGGATCTTGCTTTTATCCCTCAGCAGGTGACCTTTCATGAATGGGCATGTCTTTTAGACATGCCTTTTCACTCAATTAATAGCTTATTTAACCTAAATAATATTTAATTATTTATTATTTATATTTATTTTATTTAGCTAATTGTTATGAATTATATTCATAACATTATCCTCTCCCTTCGGAAGGTTTTGTCCTCAAAGGCTTTATACTGGGGTTTTTTTACTTAGTCTCTTTCGTTGTTATACAACTTGGTCATTGATTCGTAGGTAGCGTTATCAGTACTATTTCTTGGATTTTTTTTTAATTATTACTAATTTTTTTGTTTTAACCTATATATATTTTCTTTTATTTTTTAACTATATATTATATATATATATATATATATTATATATATTATTTAAATTCACCATTTTTTTTAAACTCTATTTCTATTTATTATTTTAAATATATATATTTACAATTATATATTATAAAGTAATTTTTATAATGAAATTTATATAGTTTAATGATTATATTAATTTTATCAATAACCCCACTGTATATTATAGTTTGAATAATTGTAACTTCTTAACACCATTCCACCCACAGTATCAATTGGTCACCACGTATCACTTACCGTTCAACAATCACCTATTATCTAGTCTCAGTAATGTATACGGTAGGGTTGTTATAGCGGTTGTTCTTTATTTTCAACGCTCGTTTGAAACGAATGTCGTTTTCATCAACGAGAATAGCTATGCATTCCGCCTCTAACAAGGAAAAGGTCTCCTTTCCTTACTGGGCGATAGAGTACTGCCCGCCATTATCATTACAGTAAAAGCCTGATTCAGAGGTAGCTTTAGACGAGCAAAGCTGGGTATTCTCACTCTTGTTTCTTAGTGCAGAAATTACTGCATCCAATGCTTGGACAAGGTCATCCACATAAGTAAACAATATTTCTGTGATTTCTGCAGGATTCATTTGGGCTGCACACTCCCTCATGGTCTCCTCAACTTTGGAAAAGAGCAGGTCATCATCAATCTGCAGATAATTGGAAGTTAGGGTTTTGAACATAGGGAAAGTGTAGTAAGAGAGTAGTATGTGCATATCCATCCTGCCAGATCATAACAGTGTAGGGTCGAGTTTATCCTTGTAATTGGTGGTAATGATCATCATTCGTTCCTTGCCACAGCACGACCACAGCCTGTTCGCGAAGTTAAGAATGCTGGAGAGTGTAATTCAGTTTTTGGTTCCCTGGTTAGGGTTTTCATTTTGGCTTCCCTGATTAGGGTTAGGGTTTTCATTTTCGGTTTCCTGGTTAGGGTATTCATTTTAGTTTCCCTGGTTAGGGTTAGGGTTTTAATTTTCACTTAGAAGACTGTTCTTTAGGTAAATGGAGCAGTCGATTTCCTCTATAACAATCACGAATTTTTTGGTTGTTTTGTTGAAAAGCGAACGAAGTTCAGAGTTGCTGAAAATATTTGTGAGTTCTAGGTCGTATACATCGTACTTCATGTAATTAGCAATGGTGTCAAAGAGACTAGATTTTCCAGTTCTAGGGGGCCGTAAAGAAAATACCCACACTTCGAAGGATGCCCGACAATTCTGTAAAATTCCTTGGATTGCATGAACCGATCCAGGTCCCTTATAATCTTGTCCTTGGTCATAGGGTCTAGGGCAAGAGAATCAAAAGTCGAGGGATGATTGAATGGAACACCACTCCATTCATTGAAACCCTTATTGGTATATAGGGTTCTGCTTCTGTTTAATCTCTTGAATTCAACTGCAACACCTGCAATGTGATCAAAATAATCCAACACCAAGTTCTCGCTCACCTTCTTTATTTTTAGGGTAAACCAACATTTGTCTGACAACATATTGTCCTTCACAACAGTTTCATCTCTGTGAAACCACCAGACCTTGGTTCCCTGGAAAGACTCCTGGAATGGCCCATCAGACACCGGAGAAAACTCATTGTTCTTCACGTCCTTGTCACGAAATATGGTCAGTTTTCGGGGGCTGGAAATGGCACCGAGGCTTGCTAGGTAGTACTGCACATTCTGGTACACCACATTGTCGCCACCACTACTTTCATTGAACTTTGGAATATCTACATAGGAGTAGGAATTGAAGTATCACTGCTCAGCATAAGACCACCATCGCTTCAACAGTTGTAGCAATGCTATGGGAATGATGTTGTAGAGAACAATGATGATACTTATGAACGACAATATTTTTGTAACCAGTTTATATAGGCTTTCCTTGAATAGTCTAGAATCAGATCCCGTAATAATCAATTCACATATTTTCTCAAAATATAGCTGAAGTTCTCTTGACAAGACATGTTTGACAAGAAGTTTTACATCAACGAGAAGCCCATTATCCTTAGTTTGTTCAGTCTTTTTGTTCTTGGAGGGAACTCCCAGTGCTTCAGGAAGAGGGTTTTTAGGTATAGTCGGTTGAACTCCTTCAATAGCTAGCCAATGAGCAACAACTGCAGTTTCCAAAGGGGCTCTTGGTAATGGTGTTTCAGTAACATCTTTGAATTCCAAAACCTTATCATCAATGTAGAACAAATCTGGCCAATGAGCAACAACTGCAGTGTCCAAAGGAGCTCTTGGTAATGGTGTTTTAGTAACATATTTCAATTCCAAAACCTTATAATCAATGTAGAACAAATATGTATGCCCCACTGCTCTCTTAAATCTCAATGGATCTCCCGAAGAAAAGCCATAAACAGGCTCCACATTTTGAAGTCTAAGTGCACTATTCACATCCTCTGCATGGTCAACGACCACTGACATGGCAGCAATGGTTGGACCATTAATGCGCCTGTTGTTCCTGATAAAGTCATTTTCTGTCATTTTTCTCTTAACTTGTGCATTATGCTGATTTGTGTTTAGCATAACCCCTTCTTCAAAATTTTCCATATTCATATCATCAGCTTTATTTATATCATTTTTATATTCAACACTATCAACATTTTGATCGAATTCTTCTTCTTTCACATTTTCCTCTAGACATGCTTTAACTTCTGCAATTGATTTTTTCAAATGCTGAAATGCTTCTTGAATTTCACTAAAATGTTCGATGCGTTCACAATGTGAATGTAATGGCACATTGTGCAGCGAACTGCGTTCAAAGGCCTGCATGATTATATCGTGTGCCATGTGCCATGGATCTGATACCACTGTAGCATAAAAACTTATGTTGATGCACGAGAACTGATAGCTTGAAGACTTAACTGTAAAAGTACACACAGGTATTTAAAATAATTATTTATTATTATATAAAAATGTATGAGATGATTTGAATGTGCAATGAGGATCCTGCTTTTATACCTCAGCAGGTGACCTTTCGTGAATGGGCATGTCTTTTAGACATGCCTTTTCACTTAATCAATTAACTTATTTAACCTAAATAATATTTAATTATTTAATATTAATATTTATTTTATTTAGCTAATTATTATGAATTATATTCATAACACCTTCCCATTCCAGAATGGATTGAAGAGGCTCGCAAGGAATGGCTTTCACATCCTTTGCTCTCCCAACTCATTAATAAATTGTAGGCGGATCCAAATTCCACAACGGGCTACTCTTGGCAGGATGAGATTCTTCGCTACAAGGACAAAGTCGTGATATCACCAACATCCACCCTCAAAAGTCACATTTTGGCAGAGTTGCACTCATCTCCCACTACAGGCCATTCAGGCTTTCAGAAGACTTATGCTCGCACTCAACGTTCATTCTTTTGGACAAGCATGAAAAAGGACATTCTTACTTTTGTAGCTGACTGCGACGTATGTCAGCGCCACAAAGGAGAGACAGTCAAATCCCCAAGCACATTACAACCATTGCCCATCCCGGCCTCAATCTGGGAGGAGGTTTCTATGGACTTCATTACAGGTCTTCTGAAGTCAAGAAACAAGTCAGTATCATGGTGGTTGTGGACATACTTTTTAAGTATGCTCATTTTTTGCGCCCTACCCCACCCTTTTACATCGACCTTGGTGGATCAATCTTCATGGACCAAATCTTCAAATTGCATGGCATGCTCACTTCCATTGTGTCTGATCGTGACTCGTTCTTCACCAGTAATTTTTGGTAGGAACTCTTCAGGCTACAAGGTACCCAACTACAACTCAGTGCTTCCAATCATCCCCAAACTGATGGTCAAACTGAAGTAGTCAACAAATGTCTGGAGACCTACCTTAGGTGTTTCACTTCAGAAAAGCAACATCTATGGGTACAGTGGTTACCTCTAGCCGAATGGTGGTATAACACTAACTATCATGCCACCACCAAAATGACTCCATATGAAGCAGTTTATGATCAACTCCGTCCTTCACCTACTTCTTATATCCAGGGATGCTCGAAGGTACAAGCAGTGGATCAACTCCTATAGAACCGCACAACCATGCTGGCCCCCCTCAGAGAGAATCTCCATCAAGCTCAAAACCACATGAAGTAACAGGCAGATCAACATCGTTCAGAACGCAAATTTCAAGAAGGGGATCAAGTATTTTTGAGGCTACAACCATATAAGCAAACATCACTCAAAGACAAGGGTTGTTAGAAATTATCCCCAAAATTCTACGGACCGTATCAAGTACTTTAACGCATCAGAGAAGTAGCTTACAAGCTAGCTTTGCCACCCACTGCAAAAATCCATCCAGTCTTCCATGTCTCATGCATCAAGAAAGTGATTGGGAACCATTGCCGAATTCAAACAAGTCTACCAGAATTAGATGAAGAAGGTTCAATCTGGCTCCAACCTGAACAGGTTCTTGACACGCGAGAACGGCACCTGTGCGGATGCACGATCAAGGAAGTCCTCGTCAAGTGGAAAGACACCTCTCCGGAAGATGCGACCTGGGAACCAGCCACTGTCCTTTAGCAGTTTCCGCAGCTTCAACCTTGAGGACAAGGCTATTTTTATGGGGGAGGGCATGTTAGGGTCCAACCCTAACCCCCTTATTTATGTAATAGGGTCGAGTCATAGTTATAGTTAAGTAAAGAGTCAATAAAGCCCATATTAATAATTGTAAGTGGTTGACCAGCATTTAAAGAAGGTACCACAGTTAGCTGCAAATGGGAAATGGTATTAATAAGAACCGTGGTATTGACCCATGGTATTGTATGTATGAATCCTATATAAAGGATAGAGACTCCCCTCGATGAGCATCATGTCTTATTTTCTAATTGAGCCCAGCTCTATTGGAGGTTGCCCCCTCAAAGAGGCAAGTGAACATTGCTTTCCTTTCTGAATAATAAAATACATGCTGTTGTTTCTTATTGTTCAGTGTTCTGGGTATATTTCTTCGCATATTTGGTATTCTGGTATCTTCTCACATGTCAAGAGCATAACAATAGGGATGCGATCCACTATGGTAGGGTTGTGAGCTCATACCCACACTATATGGAAAGATACCTCCATGAGGCTTCTAGAATAGAAGCTTCTTGTTTCTTTTTAATTTCTACCCACGTTAAAAGACTGATGCAACATGTAATGCAGCAAATTGAGTTGGTGATGCAATTTGTTAGATATTAGACATAATTCATCACAAGATATAATGGTGAAACTTGCGTTGACCTTCAAAAATAGGGTTTTTAAAGGTATTTTCATAAAATTATTATCTTCGATAGAGAGGTATTTCTTCCATTTTCTTGAGAGATTGGTGGCAATTATAATTTAGATAGTGAAGAATAGGGGTACATCATCATTTTCCATAGATGCGACAAAATAATGTGTAACATTAAGGGACTTAGGGAAAAAAAAAAAAAAAAAACGACATGTAAGTTGGAAATATTGAGAAGGGGGTGAATCAATATTTCACTCTTTTTGCACAATTGGTTAGATTCCTTTAAACATTCAGAGCATCAAAATAAAACATGAAACATCATCACATCATATAGATAGTGCACAGGATATTTCACTCACCAAAACTTCATTATGTATGGTTACATACAAGTTTACCAGTCAAGACTAGAAGGAAGTAGAATGCTCGCAAGGATTTTACCAGCAAGGCTGGGAGGAAGTAGCTGCTTCCTAAGTTTGAAGATATTTCCATACTTAATATGAAGGGGTCTTCAGTTCCCTATTACATTCAATAACACTGATGCTGCACTTCAACTCAGCCACTCTGCCCCACAATGATTTTGACAAATCTTGGGCTACTTTACTTGGGATAATGACCCATCTATAAATAATATTCGGCCACACTAGTCCAAACTCAACCACTATACCATACTTCTTCAATACTATTGATGCAATGGTGCCCAACTTCAAACTACTAGATGATGCACAAAATTTGACCAATCAAACTACTATACAAATTGCTTTAGTTTCCTTTGTTGATATACGATCACTGTCATTGTATGTCTACAATCTAAGGTTGATGTGATGCCTCTGCCCTTGAAGATAATTCTGTGACTTAGATGTTTATGCCCTTAGCTCTTACCCATCTTGAAAAACTTCATATTCCAATGTTGTACCAATGTAATTGAGCAATAAAATGATTAATCTGAATAATCCACGTACCTCTAATTCCTCTAGGGTTCTACTAAAATGATTCCTATTGATGTAGACATAACTATTAAAGGGAATCTTGCACCAAGAAACCTTGCATCACGAACTTTTCCAGGATATATATCTCACATCTATGCACTATTCTATTGTAGAAACCCTCTACTGCAAAGCTACCCTTAAGCCTTGAACCATTTTCCTTTAACTATGATTGATGTAGATGTTCTTTGTTGATTCCACAACCACTATGGTCAGAATAAGATATCGGATATGTGTAGTGTTCAATACATAATGTTGTAAAACGTTGCCTTACTTCTCATGCAACATAGATACTTTGGATTTTAGCCCCAATGAATACTTCAACCATTATCAATGAATCTCAGAAATGGAGGGTTAATGATTTTTCAGTTTTTCCAATAGAGAGCCACAAACAAGTCCTTGCCATCAAAACATGACATCTTAGTTAGCAATACATCAACGACCATAACATAATTTCTCTGTCACAAGGATAGCAATAATACTCCTGTCTCTTCAGCTATATTACATTCAAACATGAGTACAACATTCAATGAGTCGCACTGGTAATTCGTAGTGTAGAACAATTACCTAGATTTAAAAAATTGTTACAGGGATCTTTTGAACTCAAGTGTGTGCCATTGAGCTTCCAAGCTTACGCTAATATAGAGACGACACATTTTACAGGGGTGGCTCAAAACTTCCGTTACTAGTTTAAACTTTACCTCTGTCAACTTTATGGGCCCATTAGTAGCGGAACAAAAACCACATCATTAGTGATGAACTTCAATCATAAAATATGTTATAGCATGGACAAACGTGACTATTTTTCAGTGTTGTGATCAAGTTTTGATATTACAATATCACTTTCAAAATCGTATGCAAAGATATACATATTTTACTTTATAATATGAGACAAAATATTGCTTGAATGCCTTTCCATTATTACTCGATTCAAGAAGATGAGATTGTTGCACCATCCGAAAGTCGGACCGACATATAGTTCATCCAAACACACTGCAGAATGATTTAATCACATCCTTATATGGGCTCCAAATATGTGCACTCTAGAATAGGCCAAACACAAATATTAGTTCCGGCCTTCAAAGAGAGGATGAAAGATGTCACAAATACTAGTCCAGTACACACTCTGTGAAAACCATTCCTAAAACCCATGGAAGAAGTCCAACAAATTGTCAAGAAAACACTGTAATTTCAGGTTCAAATATTACTTCACAAAGGCTGCATATATTCTGTAATGCACTCAATAAAAAACACTTTAATTTCAAGTTCAAAAATTACTTCACAAGGGCCGCAAATACTATGTAATGCACTTAATAAAAAAAACTTTAATTCTAGGTTCAGACATTACTTCACAAAGACCACATATACTCTATAATGTGCTTAATAAAAAACACAATAATTTCAGGTTGATACATTACTTCACAAAGGCCGCATATACTATAGGCACTCAAACCTTAGAGTTAGATCAAATGGATAGTTCGATCTTCCCATAATATGCTAAGAACATTTGCCCTAGATAGGGCTGATACTTTGGAAAGAATCTAACCTTTAAACACCCTTACGTATGCTCGATATCTGTGGGTTTCTCAAGAGTTTTCCAATAGTGGTATAGACGGGGTGAAGTCTTCAACGGGTAGCTGCAGGATTAGTGGAAAAACTCATATCAACAATGCTTTGATTGACGTGCAGACTTCTTTGGATTCACTTGCAAAAAGAAGAAACCAATGAAATCCTTACCATAACACAAGAAGGTAAATCACCAACCCAAAAATCCTTCCAAAACTTTGCCTCCCTGTCTGATCTTCACCACTCCTAAAATCTTATTTCAGAGAGAATAACAAATTGCCTTTATAGTCTTCGAAGAAGATTGATCACCCTTTATATAGGTTTTGAGAAACGTCTATGAAGGTTAGCTGAGGTGCCTTCTAGAGAGATGACATAAAATTTTGGAGGGATACATTTGAATTCCAATATAAACTTAAAACCCACATTTAAAGGGATACATTTAAATTCCAATATAAACTTAAAACCCACATTTAATATTTGTTTTGATTTTTTTTTTTTTCAAATTTTAACTTTAAAACCCAATATCTGTTTTTGAATTTAAGACCACTCCAAAATATTTAAAAATTCTTTAATGAGGGTTCCCTTTTGACCAATTATATGCTACCACATTATCTCCCTTTGGGGTTTTTAATCACAAGATGGGTTTAGCATATTTCACTGGGTATATCTCTCAAACTACGAGGGCCCATGAAGTGCTTCACATATCCATAAAAATGGCTTGATGAGGGCTATTCACATGGAGGGCTACCATGCCAAGAATCATGATGAACACAATCAACAAATGCAAGGCAAGGGTATAATCATCTTCTAGGGGATCCAAACCCTAGAGCTAGGGTTTCATCAATGCATCATTTCATCCATGCATGCCAAAATATTGAGGACATCAATAATGATATCCTGCACCTGCTTTCACATTAACGACAACATACTTAATAATGTATCACCTAGAAAAACCCAAATAATAAGAAAGTTTAAATTTGACAAATAACAATATCAACAACCCAAATAAGAAGTCTTGAGGTTGTTAGGTGTTGGCTACAACATTAATGTAGTATATATTTTTAATATTTATCTTTCAAAATCATAAAAATTAAAGTCAAAATAATCTTTCACATATTTTTTTAATTAAGTTGGGAAAAAATTATTTAATTTTTGAAAAATAAAATAAGAAAATATATAATTTCTTTAAATCAAATTTAAATGGCTAGGGGTTTTGTTTGCATTTGCCTCTAATCTTTCTAAATATGCTTTCCTTATCTTACATCCTTTATAATGAAATGTGAGGTTGTAATTTTGATCACACACAGAAGATTGTGTTTTAACCCTACAATGTATAAGACCATCTGATTTTAGTCTTTCCATCATCAAGACTATCTATATCTTTTCCAACTATCCTTGTAGAAGCATTATCACCAAAAGTGAAATTGCCTCCTTTTTCTTCCTTTAGGGTGAGAAATTTGTTTTCATCCTTTGTCACGTGTTTTGAACATCCTTTATAAATGTACCATTGACTTCCTTTGCCTTGAGCATACAATGAAGTCCACATTCTTTCTTCTTCAATTTTTTTGCTTCCTTTTCCACAATTTTGTGTATTATTCTCTATGCTTAGTAAGTACATCTTCTTCCTTTTTTGGTTTATGAGACTTTATTGTGATACTTCTTCAATCATGTGCTATGTGCCCATAGTTATTGCACTTACAACATTAAGTATTGTAATAAAGTAGGGGAGTAAATGAATTATAGTTTTTTATCATCAAGCCCATGATAAATTTTGTTTTGTTGCTCACATAATCATTTTTTTGGGTTTTATAATATCCTATATATATATCTCTCACATATCACTTCTATAATCTATATATTTTATGGCCAAAATTATTGCAAGAAAAAATTGGCTAAGGAAGAGATTTGGTACTGTGTTATGAAAGTCCTTACTGGAACAACTCTTTTGAACTCATTCTTGTTTTTCTTGTGAGATGAATAAGGATTTTGTTGGTTCTCATTTCCTTTCTTGTTGTTACTTTCCTTGTTGATGGAGTCTTTGAGAATATTACCATATATTTTAGGCTTCTCTTCATTTTCCCTTTTCAATGGCTTTATGACCTTGATGTTTGCATCTCCCTTAGGGGTCTTTTATTTTTTGTTATAGCCAAGACTTGTCTTGGTGAAGGGCGACCTTTGGAAATTGAGAACACTATCTAAGATTTCATCACTCTTTCCAAACTTGAAGCTTCTATTAAATTGATCAATTGTTTTCTCTAGTTCCTTTCTAAAATGAATAAGTTCAACTTCTAGCTTCTTGCAATTTTCTTCCTTTATTTTAGCTGGCTCCTCACCACTCTTCTCTAACTTTATTTAGACAAGTTATTGTTCTCTCCAGAGTTAAAAGTTTTCTTATTAGTATATTTTCCTCTTTTGGGTATATAAGGTTTACTTTTATTGGTATGTTCTTCTTCATACATCACTGTCTTCCCTTTTTTCATATGGATATTTAGTAGAAAAATGTCCTACTATACCACAATTAAAACATTTGAAGGGTTGATTACCTTTGTATTTTACATATCCTCTTTTTTGCATTCTCCCAAATTGTGCAGGCTTATGTATCTTATTCATGGTTGGAAAAATCACAGGACTTGTGTCCTTTTGTATTCTTTGATGATTTGGAACCTGCTCCCTTCTTTGTTGGATTTTATTTTCCTGTCCTTATTTCATATGTAGAGAGAATACCATGTATCTCACCCATAGTCAATTTCTCCATATCCTTCACTGCTTCAATTGAAGCGACATTGGTATCAAATCTTAAGGGGTGTGACCTTAGCAAGTTTTGCAAAATCATTAGTTCTTAAACTTTATCACCAAGTCCTCTCATGATGTTGACAATTTAATTCAAATTGAGGAGATATACTACAACATTGCCTTTGTCTCTCATTTTCAAACTTTTGAACCGTCGTCTATGATTTTTGAGCTTTTCCTTCTTCACCTTGTCATCGCCTTTATAGACGTTTTGAAGTTTGTACCATATTTATTTTGTCGATTCACAATGCATCACCTTGGGAAATTATGATTCTGATAGACCATAAAATATAACATTCATGGATTTTTCATTAAATTCACTAGACTTCTTCCCAAATGTATCTGTTGGAGGAGTTTTGGGGGCTATATAACTAGTCACGACTAATTGTCAAATATCCAACCTAATAACCATTAGATAAGTCTGCATCCTTATACTTTAGAATGCATAACATGTTTTGTAAAACAATGGGGCTTTGTTTATGGGGAATCCTTTCAACAATTAGACTATTTTCGAAGTAAACTGCTATGATACAAATTTCTGAGCACACACTTATACTGAGAATGGGGCAAGTGAATCAATATAACACAACTTTTACTCATTTAACCATTAATAAACCATATATATGGGGCTTTGTTTATGGGGAATCCTTTCAACAATTGGACTATTTTCGAAGTAAACTGCTATGATACAAATTTCTGAGCACACACTTATACTGAGAATGGGGCAAGTGAATCAATATAACACAACTTTTACTCATTTAACCATTAATAAACCATATATATATATTATATTATTATATATATATATATATATATATATATAATATATATGGATCTATCAACTTAGAGCATGGAACACAAGATTTACGTGGAAACCCTTTTAGGAGAAAACCACATAACTTCATTTTATTATTCTTTGTAGTCACCAAACTATTGTTACAAAAACTTGTAGGTACAAACCTATTGGTACACATATTTGTAGGCACCAATCTAGTAGAGACACTAATCCCCACTGTTGCAAATATTCATAGCAACCAACCTACTATATACAACAATCATCGCCATCACAAATATTCATAGGAACCAACCTACTTCACTGATTTTTATTTTTACTTCTGCCTTCAATAAGTTTACTAGTTGCTTATGCCTTTACCAAGTTTGCTTGTTGATTTTTTCTTCACCAAGTTTATTTCTCCGAAAACTTGTTGTTTTTTGCCTTTGTTGGCATTGTAGTGTTGGCATTGATGTCAACATACCTATGACTAGACCTTATGGAGGTGATGTGATGTTGGATTGAGGTTGTCATGTTGTTGTTGGTTGGAGATGCTACTGCTACAGGTGGTTGGAGTGTTTCTCTAGGTGCTGCATAGTTTCATATCCTTCTACATGTATATAAAGCATTGGAGTTGCCACTACATGTGTTGAGATGCATTTTCTTGTGTTGGAGGTTCCTCTATTAGTGTTGGAGGCAATTGTATGACATGATATTGCTGCTTCAGGTATTAGAGATGCCGCTACAGGAGTTAGAGATGTTCCTACATATGTTTAGAGAGGTTATGGTTGTTGATTGAGAAGCTAGAGGTGTTAGTCTTGGTAGTAAGGTTGGAAGAATAGGTCTTTCATGTTATTGACTTGTTTTGATCCTATTTCATCAGCTGCAGACTTGACACAGAGGTTTGGAGGAGTGATTAGATGCTGAAGAAAGTGTTCCATCAGTTGGTAGAGGTTCAGGGCTGAAGAATTGATGTTTTACCTTAGATTTAGCCTCAGTCGCATGGGCACAGGCTCATTAGAGCGACTGAAAAGTTCTAGTCACATGGAGGCAGGCTCATGAGAGCGACTATGACTTTAAAACACATGGAGACAGTGCGATGGGAGTGACTGTGGTTTTTCATGAGATTTTCTTTGTTCCTCATGCCGATCAACTAATTTTTATGTTGTGGTGACATCCTTGATTGAGACATTTCGGTTTATGGTCGGAAAATTTTGTGGGACCTCTAGAAGCTAATCAAAGCTGAAAACATTGAAAAGGCAAGTGGATTTAGTTGTTGATAGAGTGAATGAGTTGAATCTGGATCAAATCTAGCATATGAATAGATTTGTGAAGCTCAATAGTTCTTGGTAATTATTGAGTTGAGCATTTGAGTTCATCTACATATTGGAGGAAGCTCAATGCTAATATGGTTCAACCTTGTGTGTGTTGAGTGAGTGTGGAGGATTGTGTGCAAGCTGCATGTGTTGTCTAGTACAATTTTTTTGAAGCAGTTTGTAGTTGTAGCAGCAATGAGCTGAAGTATGTTTCAACCATCATATTGGAGTAGTGGTTGATGAGATGGTGTGGCATCTAGTGGAGATTTTGGAGATGTTCTTCTTCTATTTTGTTCTTCAAGTTTTTTTGGAGCTTTTGATTCAGAATGATGGTGTTTCTGTGATGTTCATGTTGAACATATTGGGAGTCTAGTATGAAAATATATGAAATGAGGTTCACATGGAGGAAGTGAAGGCATGAAGGCTTCAATGTATACAATAACTTGGCATATTTAGTAGAAGGAATATATTTCTCCATCCATTAGGAGTTGGATACTCCAATGGTAGTTGGGCAAGGATTGCTGATTGTGGTGGCTTTCAACGGATGGTAGTACGTAGATTCAAGAGAGAAACAATTTCCTATTTGATAGGTGCCAACATAATGTGAAAGATATCGAGTCTTTCGACTATGGGTGTAGCTAATCCATGTACAATTTGTTCAACTATTTAATAAAAGAATTGAGCAGTGCAACAACATCATGGTGGTTTTTTCCCGGTGAAGGGTTTTCTAGCAAAAACACTTGTGTCTATTGTGTTGATTGATTTTATGGTTGCATGTTAATTTTGATGCTTTGATCGATGATTTTGTGTTTCAGTTCATGCATGGTTAAATATTAATTAATTGGATACATTTTTTATATGTGCCATCACTACTGATTCACCCCCCCCTCTCAGTAATGATCTAGTTTGTAATATTTAGTATCAGAGAGGGGCTCTCAGGTGCAGCTTGATCGCTGGAGAGTGGATCTTGGATATTTTGGTAGAATTTTTGCAAATTTTCCGAAATGGTTCAGCAAGGAATTCCAATGCTTCTTAAAGGTAAATTTGCAACTTGGAGAGCAAAGTTGGATTCATATTTTCTATCTCTCGATGAAAATATTTTGTTGTTTGTAGATTATGGAGTTAGAGACGTTTTTAACAAAAAATCCAAAGAGATTATTTTACATGGAATTCCAAGATCTAATAAGTTATATGTGAAGCATTGTGAGACTGCCAAAGAAATGTTTAATAGGTTGCAGAATTTGTATCTTGGAGGAAAATTGCATTTTTCATAAATGGAGAAAAATGTAAAGGATTATACTTTTGTTGCAGTAACTAATCAATCCTCCTCACAAGAACTAGTGATTTTATTGATAGCTCGAGCATTAGTTGCAAAAATGATGAGCAATCCAAGGTGAAGGCATTAGAAGTGGAGATTCAAAGACTCAAGGCTGAAAATAGAGATCAACGATTGTTGTTGCAAATGTTTGATGGAAATGATTGTGCATTCAAAGAAGAAATTTCAGATTTGAAAATTTAGCTACAAGAAGGAATGGAGATTGAGATTGGAATGAAGAAGAAACACAATGAGTTGGAGAATGAATGCCGAAGATTGAAGGAAAAATTAGAGAGATTTAGATCTAGCGCTCAAGTTTCAACAAGTAAATATGAAATTGTTGGAGCAGCTAGTTGCAACAAAAATAATAAGAATCAAGAGCCATTCATTAAGCGGAAGAATAAGAGGAGGTCCAAGAAGAAGAATATAATTGGAAGGTGCTATAATTGTGGAATTTGTGGTCACATAAAAATGGTGTGCATAAATGGAGAGGTTAATCTCTCTCATCAAAAGGATAAACCCAAGGAGAAGCAACACCAAACATGCATGCAAAGGAAATCTCCATCCATCAAGTATGATAATACCTTTTATAGTTACTATTTCTCATGCAATGATTTTGGCCATAGGGATATGGATTGCAGGGCACATGCAAGGAATGAAAATTATACCAATAGAACACATTAACCTGTTCTTCTATTCCTTGGTCACATTAGATGTTTTGTGTGTGATAATATTGGCCATAGGGCAAAGGATTGCAATTTGCCCATGTGTTTCAGGAGATCCAATCGGAAAATGAAAGGACAACCACACAAGAAGAAGAAGGATCAAATAATGAAAGTATGGAGGAGAAAAAATAAACAAGGAACTCCCACAAAAATTTGAGGCCTACACGGTCTCAGGAGGAGCATATGGTTGCATTATGAGTTGCATGCAAATCCTTATTTATGCAGCCATATCGGATAGTGTTAGTGAAGAAAAATATGCATTTTTAGAGATGCATTTGTTCAGGGGGAGTTCATGAGGTTTGAAATGTATTTTCATTTCAAATCTATTCTATTGAAGTTTGATTTTAGTTGGATCATCCATGTACATCTGTTGATTGTTTTGGACCAGCTATATGTTTTAGTTTTTATTGATGCTATTGATGATATGGAAGCCATATAGTTATTCTTATGTGCATTGTATAGGTGTGATGAGGGATCACACATTTAAGGGGGGGAATTTGTGCTTCCAAATGGACTTGTGGTTGTTGGCATCATGCTCACTTTAGAGGAGTTTTATTGTGCTTGTTTATCATGAGTGTGTTGCAAGAATGGAGCTTTTGATGTTGCTTCCATATAGCTCCAAAACCATATATTTTGCATGACATAGTTGGTATATTGATGATGATCATATTGCTAGATGATATTGATGTCATGTGTTGTCATGCATGTGCTACTGTTATGGAGATCAGATGATGTGTTGGAGCTAGTTCGTCTAGAGTATGCATATTATTGCTTATGTTTTCATTTCTAGATGAATCTTGAATGCTGCTGATATGTATTAAATGGATGAGTTATGATGTTGTTGTTGCACAAAGAGAATATGTTGCTGCCTATAGTATGCATTTACATGGTTGATATAAGATGAATATATTGCTGCTCATATATGGAGTATACATGTTTTGCTCCTCTCTGATTTTTTGTTTATGCCTCATTGATGATTTGTTGCTACTCATGATGTTTTGGCATGATAGATGTTGCTGCTTGGTCTTTGCACTCATGGAGAGATTGCACATACTAGTAATGGTACTGTTGCTAGTTATTGATATGCTTCTCATAATTTGAGATGATGATACTTTATGTTGATGATTGATGAGCCTCATGCTGATGTGGATATATTTTCTGTTGCTATTATGACATATTGTTGCTACCAGTTGATTTTGTTGATGATGGACATATGGAGCATGGTGGATGCTAGTCGTTATCATGATTTCACTGTAGGATATTCATTGATGGGATGGTGATGGCCAAGGTGTTGAGTAGCCATGTACTAGCATATTTTGTTGTTAGTACCCCTATTATTTTTAATACATTTGGAGAGCTTATGTCATAGCTCGTGGAGGCCTTGTACTTGATGGATATGCCATGTATTACATTTTTATTGCTGCTTCATATGGAGCATATGTTGATGCTCATTGATGCCATCTATTCATGATATTTCATATTTTGGGCATGTAGAGTTGATAACACATTTATGTGCATATGTAAAAGCCATGTATTTTCATTGTGTCATATTTTGGGTGTATTTCTCATGGAGAGACCCCTGTGTCTACTATGCCTTGAGCTATGTATGGGTCAATGGGAGTCCAAGTCATGTTTCATCTTGTATATCTTTGATGTAGCCCCACATATTGGGTGCATGATATAAACTTGGGTCCATAGAGTCATGGTTGGTGATAGGAGAGTTCATAGATGATTCATATGTCAGTCCTGTGTATTTGTCACAGCCATGTATTTTCTCCATGAACCATTATATTGTATTGTACTTCATTGGATATCATTGTAGAAAGTCAGTTAGAGTCATGGTCCATGAGTAGTAGTCTCTTGCACTTAGCAAGGAGGCTTATTACAACAAGCATATGTGTTGCTTCAACAAAAAAGAGACTGTCCCATTACATGCTTAGGGGGAGCATGTTTAGTTTTAGAGATGGCATTGGTTAGAGATCTGTTGGCTGCTGAGTTTCTTGGTCTACATCAACCTTACATCAACATGATGTTGTGTATGATAGGGGGAGCACTTCTCTCATCTGACACATTATTGGCATTGTTCTCAAGTGTAGGTATGGCCCTTTGCTAATGATGTCAAAAGGGGAGATATTTTGGATGGATATTTGTAGCTTCAATATATAGAGATTAGCCTCACATGTTTTGAGGTTGACATCAATGGAAAAGGGGAAGTTTGTTGGCATTATAATGTTGGCATTGATGTCAAAATGTTGGAGGTGTTGCATATGCAGGTGAGATGGATGTTTGGCTTGGTGGTCTTGTTAGTTGGAATTGATGTCAACATACCTATGAATAGACTTTATGGAGGTGATGTGATGTTGGATTGAGGTTTTCATGTTGTTGTTGGTTGGAGATGCTGCTACTGCAGGTGGTTGGAGTGTTTCTCTAGGTATTGCATAGTTTCATATGCTTCTACATGTATAGGAATAATTAGAGTTGTTGCTACATGTGTTGAGATGTGGTTGCTTGTGTTGGAGGTGCCACTATCAGTGTTGGAGGAAATTGTGTGACATGATGTGGCTGTTGTAGGAGTTGGAGATGCTACTACAAGAGTTAGAGATGTTGCTACAAATGTTTAGAGAGGTTTTGGTTGTTGCTTGAGAATATGGAGGTGTTAGTATTGGTACTAAGGTTGGAAGAATAGGTCTTGCATGTCATTGCCTTTTTCTTCGCCTATTTTATCAGTTGAATACTTGACATAGAAGTTTGGAGGAGTGATCAGATGCCGAAGAAGTTGTTCCATCAATTGGCAGAGGTTCAGGGCTAAAGAATTGATGTTTTGCCTTAGCTTTAGCCTTAGTCACATAGAGACAGGCTCATCAAAGCAACTGAAAAGCTCCAGTCACATGGAGGCAATATCATAAGAGTGATTGTGACTTCCAGACACATGGATACAATGTTGTGGGAGTGACCGATGTTTTTCACAATATTTTCTCTACATTCGTCGCGCTGATCAACTAATGTTTATGTTGTTGTGACATCCTTGATTAAAAAATTTTGGTTTATGGTCGGAAACGTTCGTGGGACCTCCAGAAGATAATCAAAGTTGAAAATATAAAAAATGAAAGTGGATTTAGTGGCTGATAGAGTCAATGAGATGAATCCAAATCAAATCTAGCATATGAACAAAGTTGTGAAGCTCAATATTTCTTGGTAATTATTGAGTTGAGCACTTGACTTCATATACATATTAGAGGAAGCTCAATGCTAGTTGGTTGAGTCTTGTGTGTCTTGAGTGAGTGTGGAGGATTATGTGCAAGCTACATTTGTTTTCTAGTGCAAACGTTTTGAAGCAATTTGCAATTGTAGAAGCAGTGAGATGAAGTATGTTTCAACCATCAGATTTGAGTAGTGGTTGATGATATTGTGTGGCAGCTAGTGGAGATTTTGGAGTTTGTCTTCTCCCATTTTTTGCTTCAGTTTTTGTTGGAGCTTTTGATTCAAAACGATGGTGTTGTTGTGGTGTTTGTGTTGAATAGATTGGGAGTCCAATCTAAAAATATATGAAACGAGGCTCACATGGAGGAAATGAAGGCACAAAGGCTTTGGAGTATATAGTGACTTGGCAGATTCAGTAGAAGGAAGAGATTTCTCCATCCAATAGGAGTTGGATAGTACAATGGAAATTGGGCAAAGGATTATTGATCGTGGTGGCCTTTAGCGGATAGTAGTCCATAGATCTGAGAGAGAAACAATTTCCTATCTGATAGGTGCCAACATATTGTGAAAGAAGTCAAGTCTTCGAACTATGGGTGTAGTTAATCCATGTACAATTTGTTCAACTATTTAATAAAATAATTGAGCAGTGTAGCAACAATAAGGTGGTGTTTTTCTCGGTGAAGGGTTTTCCACTAGAAACACTTGTGTCTATTGTGCTAATTGATTTTATGGTTGCATGTTTATTTTGATGCTCTTATCTATGGTTTTTTGTTTCAGTTCATGCATGGCTAAATATTAATTAATTGGAGAATTTTTTATATGTTCCATCACTACTGATTCATCCTCCCGTCTCAATAGTGATCTAGTTTCCAACATCCTTTTCCAAAGCATGAACTTGTTCAAAATTTTGATTATTGGTAGCATCGGATGCGCTCTAGCCTTGAAATTTAGAGCAAACCCTAAGGCACATGAGATCTCCAAGACCCATAAATAGTTTTGAGAAATTCCACCTGGATGAGGAGTTATTAAAATAAATAATATTTTTAATGGGTTCCTAAGTCTAAACTTAGGAAAATAAAAATATTAATGAGTATTAATAAAGATAAGGGTGAGAAGCTTGTAAGAGACAAGGATCAAGTCTGTTTTAATCTTAGCCGTTGATTAGGGACTTAATCTTGGCCGTTGATTCATCAACAAGAAAAGTATAAGAGAAGACTTGAGGATCATTTGGATACACACTGACAGATACTTAGTATCTCAAGGAAAATCGATTCTCAAGTAGAGGAGATCGATTTCAGAGGGAGAGTTGCAGGGTGGAGGAAGAGGAGGGCATCAATAACACGCAGTGATAGAGGAGGAGGTGATGCAGGGATAGTGGGAGAAAATGCAGAGAGAGACAAAGTCCAAAGGAGAGACACAGAGCCTACGCAGGTTGATGCAAAGGGACATAGAGCCACTCAGAGCCACGCTGGGCCACACAGAGTGACATTGGGGTGACAAAGAAGTGGGAGCAAGGTCTCCAAAGTGTCAGAAGGTCTCAAAGGGAAAGTCTTAGGTGTTTTCTTTTAGTTTCTCTGTAAAATCATTCCTTGTAAAATAAATTTCCATTGAAGATTAATAAAGCCCTCGTTTGTTACACTGGTTTTCCCACATTAGGTTTTTCCGGGGACAATTGTCCAAAATAACTGTGTTGTTGTGATTGGTTCTTGTGCATGTATTTTTATCTGGGTAATTATGTGATAACTGTAGTAGAATTTATTTTAATATTTACTGAAGGGATTTTGTAAATAACTTATTGTGAATAATAAGTAGGTGAAATAAATCAATTGTTGTAGTAGTTGAATTTTAGTTTAGAAATTTTCACATGGTATCAGAGCAGAGATCCGACTACAGGAGAAGAAAATTGATTATGGGTCAAGAGCATGATGCAGAGGCATCCACTCAAGGGGAATCACACAAATTTCCAGAAGAATGCACAAGGAACATAAATTACTATTAGTCTATGTTAGCTTCTAGATTGGAAGAAGAAGTCGCTTGCTTAGCAAGCTCTGCCTCCTCAAAGGTTTGGTATATAGATAGTGGAGCTTCCTGGCATATGACAGGAATTCGAGAATGTTTTTCAGATTATCAGGAGGAAAGAATGAATTTTCAGATCACCATGGGAAATAAAGCAAAGTGTACTCCAGTAGGAAGAGGTACTGTAGTTTTTCATACCGAAGTAGGAGAGTGGCTTCAAGCAACCAATGTGCTGCATGTGCCAGGATTGGGGATGAACTTACTTTCCATAACTTAACTTCAGAACAAGGGTTATGAAGTTTTCTTCATTAAGGGTAGAGTATCTGTCAAACAACGAAGTTAGAAAAAGAAGGCCCAGATTGGAATCAGAAGTAACAGATTGTACAGGTTGCAGCTAGAATCACCAATGGCACTGATAGGCAGTAATGGAGACAAAGATTTGAATGAACTATGGCACATGAGGATGGGACACTTACACCATGGGGCTTTGAGAATTATCAAGAAAACAATATCAGGTGTTCCATAACTAAGTACTGAACGAGATGATGTATGCAGAGGGTGCACTCTGGGCAAGTATGCCAAAGTAACATTTTCTAGAAGTAACAATAGGGCTAAGAGTGTGCTAGGATTGATACACTCAAACATATGTGGACCAATGTCCACAAAAGCTTTTAGTGGTGCCGAATACTTTGTCACCTTCATCTATGACCATTCTAGGAAGACTTGGATCTACTTTCAGAAAACTAAGGATGAGGTTTTCAGTCGATTCAAAGGGTTCAAGGCTCTAGTGGAGAATCTGACAGGAAAGAAGATAAAAGTGTTTCGCTCAGACAATGGTGGAGAGTATGTTGACAAGGACTTCACCAATTTTTTCACTAAGAAGGGAATCAGAAGAGAGTGGATATATCCCTACAATCCAGAGAAAATGGAGTAGAAGAAAGGAAAAACAAGACTGTTGTGGAAACAACTAGGGCAATGCTGTATGATCAGGATATGCCTAAATTCCTGTGGGCAGAAGCATGCAACATGATAGTTTATGTCTAGAATAGGACTCCTCACATGGCATTAGGAAAAATCACTCCAGAGAAGTTATTCACTGGGAATATACCTGAAGTCAGTCATTTTAGGATATTTGGGAGTTTAGTGTATTGCCATATACCTGAAGAGAAGAGAAAGAAATTAGATCAAACTACCGAGAAAGGATATCTTGTGGGATATAGCGAGAATGCTAAGGCATATAGAGTCTATCTTCTAGGGAGTAGGAAGGTAGTAGCTCAACAGGATGTAAAATTCACGGAGGATAGATCTTTCATGAAATCTCGAGAAATGCTTTTCGAGGAGTAGTCGAAAGATGAGCCATTGGTCAAACCATTTCAACCAGCGGAAACTAGTACCAGAAATTATCCTGAAGACAAAGCTTTAGAATAAGAGGAATCTCAGGAAGAGGAAGAGCTGATAGATGTGCCTAATACCAATGGAATAATGAGCTAGGAGCTCCGACAGATTCTACGAGATGCAAAAGACTTCATTGGTGCACTCAGGAATAGTAAAAGGAAGCAAACACAACCAAACAAACACCAAGCCTTAGTAGCTCAGGTTGGGGAACCTTCTAGTTTTCAGGAGGCTATTCAACATCAAGTATGGGTGGATGCTATGGTTGAGGAATACAACTCTACAATGCTCAATGATGTCTGGGAAGTGGTACCTAGGCCTCAGGACAAATCAGTGGTAGGTTCGAGATGGATCTACAAGGTCAAATATGCTACAGATGACAATGTGGAGAAATACAAAGGCAAGTTTGTGGCTAAGGGGTATGCTTAGAAGATATGCTTAGGGGGGATTCCTCAACGTTGTCCCAAATGACTCCTTCTAACAACATTGTGGCCAAGAGTAGATCATTGTGAGGAGTTGGGAGATTCTATGACAAAAAAACTTGTGATTGTTTGTCTTGGGGCGTTGGTGCTAGTTCTTGTTTGTACATAAGCTATTACAATTTACTTTAGTATTTTGTAGCAACCAAAGTTTATTATGATTGAGATCTTAAGGAACTTCAAGGAAATGAGGTCATGGTGGTCTCAATTTATCCATTAAAAGGTTATGGGCCTAATATTATGTTAAACGATCTTACATCTAATGCATACTTTGAGTAAATTTATATAATTGATAGGTTAATGTAACATCTTATTCCCAACCTCAATAAGCACAAATTATTTAATATCCTTAGAAAAATTGGCTTGAACACAAATATATTCTTGGGATTAAGAGTTGAAAGACATCTTTAAATCATGGTAAGCGAAGTCCCTAAGTCTTGGAGATGTGGTCTAAGAATACTAGAATTCAATAGATAAACTGGGAAATTCGACATAGACGTGAAAATGAATTTGTGCATTTTTTTTAGTTACAAAATTCTTTAACTAAGAAAAAAAAAAAAATAGGAATGTTAGTGTAGGTCAAGGTTGATACATGAGAATTTAATCACACATATTTTGGCTAGGAAGATAAAACTGAAAGAAACACTTTGTTAGATTATGGGCACATCGATAATGGCACTTGTGAGGTTACCAAATGATGTAGGAGCATCTACCTAAGGGCACCATGACCGGGCGTTGGTCTCTGCCAAGGTGGAAAGTTTATTAGTGTTTGGTTTCTTTATGTTTAATTATTCAAAATAGAATGTAGGCACTTATTGTTTTTTTAAATTTCATGATTAGTTAGGGAACAGTACAGTTAGTTAGGGTCACTGTCACAATTGTCTGTCTTTTAGTGAATAATGGTCTTCTAACTTTTTCTTTCATTTTAGAAAAGAAAAAGACAATCATGTCAAAATGTAAAAATCTTGCAGTGCAAGAAGAACTGAATGAACTAAAAGTTATGTAACTAGTAGAATAAACAACTGAAAAGTAACTACGCACAATTCATATAACTGTGGACAAACAAGTACAAATACAAAATTGTAAATAATTCCGAGGGTTCAACATACAAGTACAGTAATAGAAGATAGAGAAATTTTCTTTCATTTTCGTATCCATCCATTTATAAGAGTCTTGTAACATTTATCTATATTTTTCTTCCCTAATCATTAAATAAACCAGAATAGCAGATATGGTGCATGCATATACTTTCATTTGCTTTCTCTCCTAAAGAACAAAACGTAGACAATGAGAATTGCACACGAGTTTCCAACAGGAAGGTTGGAAATCAGCAAATAAAGCCCACGGTCGGAAGAGTCAAGTGCATTACAAACAGTCCGAGCAAGAATGAGAACCTGAAAGCTAAGTAATCACACCCAGACAGAGGGTTAACCCACCAGACAGAGTGAAAAGAAAACAAAACCAACGAACCAGCAAAACCCTAGACGAGGGTTTTGGGACGGCCACCCTTCAATACAAAGCTACAGTTACAAAAGAGAAAAATATAAACAAGGGCTGTATCAAGTTAACCTAGGTCGCATAGCGACGACAGAGGGGCATAAACGAACAATTATTGGGAACTCAATCCAACAAAAACCGACAAACCCTAATCTCAGACACGAGTTGATGACAGTGGCAGAGCCTACCAGGTAAGAGTTGAGGCACTCACACCAACCACGTCCAGGAGCAAACCCCCGACCTGCGAGACCAAAACAAGGAAATCTTGTCAGGCCAACTGTAAGCAAAAGAAAACAAATGAAGGGTAATGAACTTTATAAATAGTGAGAAAAGCACTTGCCTAGAGGTTTATCTGTGTGGAAAGAACGCAAGCCATTGAGCCACAATCCACGACGACAACTTGAGACCGAGGAGCAATCATTGTTAGAACCGGAAAAAGACGAGGTAAAAAATAAATCATGGATAGAAAGCTTACCTGAAGAGACATTGTGAGCAAAAAGAGGCCACCACGACTGCAACCTGAAGCATGTGAAGCCATGAACCAAATTTAGCAAACAGAACCACAATACAATGAGAGAACAGAAGAAAAAATACCAGTTGAAAGACCGAACAAGACAAATATAGTGGTCATTTTCTTACATGAACGAACAAACCGTCACTCTGTGTCAAAGAGCCGAGCAAACAAGTCACCAGAACGAGCGACAGAGCCACACCAGCAAGTAGCACAGCCCGTAGCCGGTGCAGGCAGAGCCTGTTTCTCATTTCCGTCCATATACAACACAGAAAACCACTTCTAGACCAAACCCTCAGCGTAGCAAAATTGCAAGTGTAAAAATGAAAAATGACATGGTAACCAAGGTTTTGACATAGAGCAAAGAGCAGGAAACGATAACCGAGGTGCGTATTTCCAGCTCTACAGTAATAGATTCTAACATAAATGCCAACCAACATAAATCCAGAACCATCTCACAATTAACCTCTAATCACCGGAGTTAGAGCCTAATCATTTTTTAATTATATGTTTGTGCATTAAGCAATCACATTATTGTTAATTCTCAGTGTGTGGAAATTGTGGGCTGGTCCCATTATAGTGGTATCAGAGTACGATTTAGAATTGGCTTGAGAAATGGAGGTAGGAAGACGAGGTCGTGGAAGAGGTGCTTGGAGGATAACAGAGGAAGGATTCAGAGAGGAGATTAGGATCCTTACTGCCTGTTTGGAGGCAGTTGAAGCAGGAAAGAGAAGGGATCCAGAGGTAGGAGACGACAGTGAAGAAGAAGCCATAGTAACAACATATGGTTCAGATGAAGAAGGGCTAGAAACGAGACTGTTGAGGTCGGTCCTATTGGCGAGCAGCAAGCCTAAACCAAAAATCCCAAATTATGACGGCAGCCTGTCCACAGAGGTTCTGTTGGACTGGATCAGTGAACTAGATAAATATTTTGAGTGTGAAGAGGTCAGTGAAGACCGTAGAGTCAAGTTTGCTGCGACAAAGTTGAAGGGACACACAGCCCTGTGGTGGGACAGTGTCCAAACAAAGAGAAGGAGATTGAACAAGTTGCCAATCAAGAAATGGTCAAGGATGGTGGCCAAGTTGAAAGGCAGATTTATGCCTAAGGATTACCATATTGCACTACATCGGAAAGTGCGGAATCTAAAGCAGAAAGGCATGACAGTAAGGGAGTACCCTGAAAAATTCTATTGGGTAAATTTAAGAGCATGTTATATGGAGGACACCCTAGAGAAAACAACCAAGTATGTGAATGGTTTAAGGTTAGAAATATTAGATGAAATCAGCATTCTTTCCCCGAAAAACATCGAAGAAGCATACTAGAGTGCTATGAAAGCAGAGGAGAAGATCGCCAGAAAACAAAATGCTAGGAGAGGACGGGGAACAACAGAGGAAGAGGACAATCTTATGGCAGGGGACAAACTGCTAGTAGTAATGAAGAAGGTAGCAGTTCCAAAGCTTCTGGAACAACAGAAAGAGGTGACAATGCGAGAGGTGGTAGGCCATATCAGCGAGGTAGGGGAAATGGCTGAGGCAGAGGAGCTAGTTATTAATGTTACAGGTGCCACAAGTCGGGACACAGATCGTTTGAGTGTCCTGAGATGGAACAAGCTGGACAGAGGGGTGCGTATGTCTCGCAGCCAGAAGAAGCAGAGGCACCTCCCCAAGAAGTGCCGGAAACAGGGAAGCCTTAGTTTTGAACAAGGTTTTGCTGAAACCAGCCAAAGAAACAGCTGAAAAAACTCAGCGGAAACCTTTGTTTTGGACAATTTGTAAGTCACACGGTAAGTGCTGTAAGCTGATTATCGATAGTGGGAGTACAGACAACCTAGTAGCCACGAAGATGGTGGAAAATTTAGGGTTGAAGTGGTTGAAGCACCCCACTCCTTACAAGGTATCATGGCTGCAAAAAGGCCATCAACTATTGGTAGATGAGCAATGCGAAGTGGAGTTTCATATTGGAAGATATAAGGATAAAGTCATTTGTGACATAATGACAATGGAGGTATGTCACATACTGCTGGGCAGGCCATGGCAGTATGACAGGAAGGTGGTACATGATGGGAAGACAAACTGTTATAAGTTTGTCAAAGATGGAATCAAGCACACGCTTGTGCCCATCAAGGAGGAAGAGACAATGGAAACAAGTGAGACGAGAGTGTTGTTAATGGGCGGAAAGCAGTTTTTGAAACAAATTGAAGACAGTGAAGTGAGCTATGCTGTTGTAAGAAGAGAAAAGACAGTGCTGCTACACATAGAGGTGTCAGATTTTCCCACAGAAATTCAACAGATGTTGCAAGAGTTTAGTAATATAGTGGTGGATGACTTGCCAGATAAACTACCCCCTAAAAGAAGTATAAGTCATCATATTGACTTTATACTCGGAGCAAGTTTGCCAAATAAGGCAGCATATCGGATGAGCCATAAAGACAATGAGGAGATCAAAAAGCAGGTGTAGGAATTGCTAGACAAAGGGCTGATAAGGGAAAGTTTCAGCCCTTGTGCAGTTCCAACAGTTCTCGCTCCCAAGAAAGGAGGAGAATGGCGAATGTGCACAGATTCGAGGGCCATCAACAAGATCACCATTCGGTACAGATTTCCACTACCACGGATGGACGACATGATGGATTGCCTAAGCGGGGCAGCATATTTTTCCAAGATTGATTTAAAGAGTGGGTATCATCATATTCGAATTTGAGAAGGGGATGAGTGGAAGGCAACCTTCAAGACTAATGAGGGACTGTATGAGTGGCTGGTAATGCCATTCGGACTAAGCAATGCACCCAATACCTTTATGCGATTAATGAATGAATGCTAAAAGAATACATTGGGAAGTTTGTAATAGTGTACCTCGACAACATATTAATTTTCAGCAAGACGAGGGAGGAACACTTTCAACATGTTTGAAAAGTGCTAGAAAAATTGCAACATAATAAGCTGTTGATAAATTTGAAAAAATGTACTTTTCTGCAAAAAGAATTGGTTTATCTAGGTTTTGTAATTGTAGAAAACGAGTTGAAGATGGACCCAGAGAAGATTGTAGCAATAGTCAACTAGCCATCCCTGAAAAGTCTGTTTGAGGTATGAATTTTTCACGGGCTGACGGGTTTTTACTGAAAATTTATAAGAAATTTCAGTGAAATCTGTGCACCTATGTTGGACACTACTAAGAAGGCAAGTCAGCCTTTTCGTTGGACCGAGGCAGCAGAGAGGAGTTTTCAGCTACTGAAGAAGAAGATCACACAGAGACCGATCATGAGATTGTCAGATTTTAAAAAGCTTTTTCAGGTTCGCCGTGATGCAAGTGTTCTGGCTATTGGAGCTGTACTTAGCCAAGAAGATAAACCTGTTGCATTTTTCAGCGAGAAGTTGAACGAAAGCAGGTATAAGTATTCATCTTACGACAAGGAATTCTATGCTATCGTCCAAGCGCTGAAGCACTGGAGACACTATTTGTTGGGAAATGAGTTCGTTTTGTTCTTAGATAATTCTGCACTGCAGTATGTGATGCAACAACACAAGCTGAATCGCAAACATGCTAAGTGGGTTGAATATTTGTAGAGTTTCACCTTTGTGTTGAAACACATCAGCGGGCATGCCAACAAGGTGGCGGATGCGTTGAGCAAAAGAGCCCTACTCTTGTAGGAGAGTACTATACAAGTGTTGGGCCTTGAGCACTTAAAAGATTTGTATCAGACTTACACAGATTTTAAGGAGGCTTACGAAGCGTGTCAGAATCATTTGGTGAGAGACAAGAGTCCATGGTTGGACTATAATTTGCAGGAGAAGCTGTTGTTTAGGGGAGGATAGTTATGCATTCCTGACTGCTCGATGAGAGAGAATATCATTCGGGAGAAGCATCTTGGAGGTCTAGCCGGACATTTCGGCATAGACAAGACATTAGAGCAGCTCAGCCATTCTTACTTTTGGCCAAAAGCGCAAAGGGATGTGCAGATATTTGTGACCAAATGTAAAGTGTGTCAGTTGGCAAAAGGACACAGTCAAAATATGGGACTTTACATGCCATTGCCCATTCTAAGTAGACCGTGGGACTCAGTTAGCTTGGACTTCGTCTTGGGTCTACCAAGGACACAATGGGGTTATGATTCGGTAATGGTAGTAGTGGAACAGTTTTCAAAGATGGCGCATTTCATCCCTTGTAGAAAGACCAGCGATGCCACTCACATGGCCCACTTGTTCTTTGCAGAGATCGTTAGGCTACACGGTCTACATAAGTCCATTTTCTCTAACAGGGACGTGAAATTTACAGGGCACTTTTGGCGCACCCTGTGGAAGAATATGGACATGCAGTTAAGTTTTAGCTCTGCTTATCACCTGCAGACTGACAAGCAAACAGAGCTAGTAAATAGAAGTCTGAGGAATTTTCTACGGAGTTTGATTGGTGAAAATTCGTGGATGTGGGATCGAGTACTTGCCCAGGCAGAGTTTTCCTACAACGACTCGCCCAATTGCAGCATGGGTTGCAGTCCTTTTCAGAGCTTGTATGGCATGCATCCTTGCGGAGTGCATGAGTTGCGAGATCTAGGACAGCAGGAAAGACAGAGTGCTGATGGGGAAGATTTCGCTAACGCAATGAAAGATTTGCACGAGCAGGTGAAAGTCAAGTTGCAGAATAGCAGTCAAAAATGTAAATGACAAGCAAATTTGAAACAGAGAGAAGTGCAGTTTAATGTGGGTGATGAAGTCCTCACGCATTTGCGCAAGGAGCGCTTCCCTAAAGACGCGTATAACAAACTGAAATACAAGAAGATAGGTCCCTGCAAAGTCCTCTAGAAATTTTCAGCGAATGCCTACGAAATACAATTGCCACCAGGAATAGGCATTTCGTCCATCTTTAATGTGGTAGACCTATTTCCATACGCCGTTGATCCAGAAGAAAATAGCATAGCACGGCCTACATGGGACACACAGGATGGAGGTAAGACTTCGATGAGACAAATGCCTTACGTTTAGCCTCCTGAGATCGAGAGGATCCTCGACACTCAGGTGGCTAAGCGAACTTGGCAGAAAGAATATCTGCAATATCTGGTCAAGTGGAAGAACCTTCCTATCGCGGATAGTTCGTGGCTTGACGCCAGGCAGATAGAGCAGGTGGGTTATTTGGTCGAGAAGCTCATGGATCAGAGTCATGATTTCTTTTTACCCCGGGAGCCTGATGCAGGAGCATCCAGCTAAGGGCACCATGACCGGGTGTTGGTCTCCGCCAAGGTGGAAAGTTACCAGTGTTTGGTTTCTTTATGTTTAATTATTCAAAACAAAATGTAGGGACTTGTTGTTTTTTTAAATTTCATGATTAGTTAGGAAACAATATAGTTTGTTAGGGTCACTGTCACAATTGTCTGTCTTTTAGTGAATAATGGTCTTCTCAATGTTTCTTTCATTTTAGAAAAGAAAAAGACAATCATGTCAAAATGTAAAATTCTTGCAGTGCAAGAAGAACTGAATGAACTAATAGTTATGTAACTAGTAGAATAAACAACTGAAAACTAACTACGCACAGTTCAGATAACTGTGGACAAACAAGTACAAATACAAAATTGTAAATCATCCTGAGGGTTCAACATATGAGTATAGTAATAGAAGACAGAGAAATTTTCTTTCATTTTTGAATCCATCCATCTGTAACAGTCTTGTAACATTTATCTACATTTTTCTTCCCTAATCATTAAATAAACCAGAATAGTAGATATGGTGCATGCATATACTTTCATTTGCTTTCTCTCCTAAAGAACAGAACGTAGACAACAAGAATTGCACGCGAGTTTCCAACACGAAGGTTGGCAATCAGCAAATAAAGCCCATGGTCGGAAGAGTCAAGTGCATTACAAACAGTCCAAGCAAGAATGCGAACTTGAATGCTAAGTAATCACACCCAGACAGAGGGTTAACCCACCGGACAGAGTGAAAAGAAAACAAAACCAACGAACCAGCAAAACCCTAGACGAGGGTTTTGGGACGGCCACCCTTCAATACAAATATACAGTTACAAAAGAGCGAAATAGAAACAAGGGTTGTATCAAGTTAACCCAGGTTGCATAGGGATGACAGAGGGGCATAAACAAACAAGTATTGGGAACTCAGTCCAACAAAAACCAACAGACCCTAATCTTAGACACGAGTTGATGAAAGTGGCAGAGCCTACTGGGTAAGAGCCGAGGCACTCACACCAACCACGTCCAGGAGCAAACGCCTGACTTGCGAGACCAAAACAGGGCAATCTTGACAGGCCAATTGTGAGCAGAAGAAAACAAACGAAGGGTAATGAACTTTATACATAGTGAGAAAAGAATTTACCTGGAGGTTTATCCTCGTGGAAAGAACGCGAGCCATTGAGCCACAGTCCACGGCGACAACCTGAGACCGAGGAGCAATCATTGTTAGAACCGGAAAAAGACGAGGGAAAAAATAAATCATGGATAGAAAGCTTACCTGAAGAAACATTGTGAGTAGAAAGAGGCCACTGCGTCTGCAACCTGAAGCATGAGAAACCATTAACCAAATTTAGCAAATAGAACCACAATAAAACGAGAGAACAGAAGAACAAATACTAGTTGAAAGATCGAACAAGACAAATACAGTGGTCATTTTCTTACACGAACGAGAAAACCGTCACTCTGTGTCAAAAAGCCGAGCAAACAAGTCACCAGAATGAGCGACAGAGCCACACCAACAAGTAGCACAGCCCATAGTCGGCGCAGGCAGAGCCTGTGGCTCATCTCTGTCCATATACAACATAGAAAATCACTTCCAGACCAAACCCTTAGCGCAACAGAATTACAAGTGTAAAAAAGAAAAATGACATGGTAACCAAGGTTTTGGCATAGAGCAAAGAGCCGGAAACGATAACCGAGGTGCATACTGCCAGCACTACAGTGATAAATTCTAACATAAATGCCAACCAACATAAATCCAGAACCATCTCACGATTAACCTCTAATCACCGGAGTTAGAGCCTAATCATTGTTTAATTATATGTTCGTGGATTAAGCAATCACATTATTGTTAATTCTCAGTGTGTGGAAATTGTGGGCTGGTCCCATCACCAAACCTTTATGTAAGTATTTACCATGAATACTAGAAGAATTTGATCCAAAAACTAATCTAGCATGTTATGAAAAATAAAGGGACATTTTATGTTGTTAAAAATTATTGATTGCAATAAACTATTTTACAAACTTTCAAACCATTTGAATTGCACTATCCTAATGTTTACCTATAGCTAAAATAATTTTTTTTTTTATACTTAAATTAAACCATAATAAGTCCTTATAAAATAATTTTTTTATACTTAAATTAAATCATAATAAGTTTTTATAGATGAAAAGAGGGTAATTTTTATGCTGTCAATTATAACAAGGCTTGATATGACATTAGTTAGAATTGAACTTGACTGAACATAATAAAAATCATTTCTTTCTCACTACTCAAAATAAATACTGAAATAAACTCAACTGAGTACAACTATTTTAAATCATACCAATCAAATTTAAAAAAAAAAACTTAGTTTCATATAACATTTAAAAAAAAACCAAATATAAAGTTAAGCTGCTGATTCAAACTTAACAAAATTTTAAAAATTGCATTTTACACTGGGTACTCCGAAGTGAGGAGAAACTTCTGTAATCTTCCAAGAACAAATTGGTAAGAAAATGGTTGTCAAGGAAGCACAAATTTATAAGAAAATGGTTGTTAGGCCTCCTATAACTTTTGAAATACAAAGGTCTACAGGTGGCAGTGTTATGACTAGTCATAATATTTAGAAAGAGTTTGTTTGATAATTTACCAAGCATTGACATTATCAGCCAGCGATCAACCCAATTGCCAAATCTTAAAAGAATGCCTTAACCTAAAATATCATCCAATAGAGCCGAAGCCAAAGCACTTAGTATTTAGGCGTTACTTACAGTTACTATTGTTTTAGGCATTACTGCCTTTAGATCTTATTCAATATGAAATTTATTGAACATTCATCTAAACAGAAAACTTAACCTAAAGTATCATCCAACAGAGCCGAAGCCGAAGCACTTGGTATTTAGGCGTTACTTACAGTTACTATTGTTTTAGGCATTACTACTTTAAATCTTATTCAATATGAAATTTATTGAACATTCATCTAAACAGAAAACATAAAGAGAAATTTATCTATCTTAAATAAAAATTGAGACGAATTTGTGTGAAGTCTTTTAACATTCTCAAATAACTATTAATGAAACATGGCACACAATAAAGTAATATAGATTTTTCAAATATGAAATTTACATATTACTTTTTCATTTGCATTTTTGAGTTGAGAGGTTTATTTTACAAGTTAGTATGATGTGTAAAGATGTTTCTTAGTTATTAAAGTTGAAATTTTGTTTATATATATTATTTTTTTTTTAAATCTAAAAATAAAATTTAAATAACTATATAAAACATTGAAATAATATGCAGTCATAAAAAATTGAATTAAAAAAATTATAAAAAAATTAAATAACTATATAAAAATATTGAAATAATGTGAACTCGTCAAAAAATTTATACTTGAAAAAATTAATCTCTCTGAACTTATTTCCAATTAATCTCTAAACTTATATTAAATCCATATTTAAAATAAATCTATTATGATTTAAATAAATAAAAATAAAAATACATCTGAATGTAGAAAAGAATAACCATGATGACAAATGCTTTAAAATCAGATTGGCTCTGGCCATTGACCAGAGACTTATGGAGAAGGATTTATGTATCAGGCTTCAAGAGGCTTTAGTCCCATAAGCATATTTTTATGTCACGAAATTTTGGAAAAGGGATTTTGCTGGCACTTCAAGTAGTAATGGGATTGGGCAAAGAATCTACAAGGGGTTATTTCACAGAGATTTATGTTCAAGTCTCTTGCTTTACAGTCTTATTCTTATGGCAATTCTTTTATTTCTTATGAGCAAAACCAGTTGGTTGATTTCAGAGATGATTTTCTCGGGCTGATACAAATGGCGGTGGACAATGCAGTAGGACTGTGGATAGCCAGTTGAAAACCATGGTGGCCGAGAATCCAGCAGGACTGTGGATAGACAATGAAAATTTATGGTGGTGGAGAATCCAATCGAAAATCAAACTCAGGATTTGTGTGGATGAGCAATGCCTGCCATTATCCATTATTATATGGAAAAGCATGATTAGCAAACAACTGTAGTCACTAGCCTTCCATCAAATCCACCATTGTTATTGTGGAGATCTCTGCAACACATATAATTAATTATTCTCTATGATAGCTCAACTCACAATACTTTGGAGTTGAAGGGGTTCGTTAGCCGCAGTAGACCTACCTCCACCAATTTAACACTGTTTCCCCAGGAAAGCCAAGCTTCTTTCTCTGCAGTCTCTCGTTCAACCATATTTTTACAGCCCATTGAAAGACCTGAGCGTTTAACATTTGAATCCATCCATTAATAGCCCGTGCCTGATCGATTTGGGAAGTGGGAATTCCTTTATCGATGTTGAATTCCTTCAAAAATTCATTACCAATCCTTTGAGAGATCGCAACTCTTTCTTGCATCAAAGACCATTGTTGCTGTGGTGAAGAATTAGATGGATTCCCTTCTGGATTCCCACACCGATGAATCCAAGAGGGAAACCATCGCTTGCCATTGTATGTTTTCTGAGTAACAAGCTTCCTCTACAGACATGCAATTTCCAAGAAAGGTGACCCAATCCAGGAAGGCAGTGACCCAATCCTGAGCCGTATTTCAGACAGATTTGAGAGCAAGCCATTGCAGATTGATACAGTGTTTAGCAGTTCTTTTTCAGCTTGGGAGATTTCTATTTATCAGCTTCAATATCATTTCGAGAGGGTGAACGGGGAGGATGGGTTGCTTTCACTTTGACAAAGATTCCATATGGGTGTCATCAGTACAATCACAGATTTATCTCTTTTGGATAGAGATTCCATATCTGTCTGTATCAGTATGGTCACAACCTTATCTCTTTCGAATGGAATTTTGTGTCTTCTTATCCGTCCCTTCTCAAAGGCTGTGAGGACATTTGGTTTTTGCTTTTGCATGGTTTTCAATTTTCATATCACAGCAATTTCACGCTTCTTAGTGATCAGAATTTTCAAATACTTTTTATTTCTTCATTCAATTTTTTCTTAAAATTTAAATAAAATAGAATAGTAGTAAGAATATATATATATATTTTAAAGTGACTGTTTCTTTATTCTTAAATGATAATATTTTTATCTTAACCTATCAATATGTTTATTCTAAAGATACATATTTATCTAGTGGATTCCTTTGTTAGCCGGCAGCATCTTGCTTTACTTGCATTGGATTTAGGGTTAAGTATGAATGGATGTATGTCATGGCTAGGTGACTATAAATTTCATGCTTATGATTCGGTTCACCAGGATTGGGCTGCATTTTTCTTTGAAAGGGCTTTTTTGGCACGATTCCTTGGAAGTAGACGATATTTTATTTTTATTGTGCATGGTTTACAGGTAAGCATTTTATTTTTTGCACAACTCTTTTCACAAATTCTGATTGTTGTCACCTTGGTTTTGGCAGGTCGGGAACTGCTGCGGTGGATGCATTGGAAGTTTGATTTCACATAACCTGACCTATGCTTTGGTTAAATTAGGATTTAGGGTTTTAGACTAGTTAGGTTTAAGGTTTTTCTTATGCATTTGTCGATTAGAATTTGCTTTATAGTTTAAATTTGTTATGTTCGTTTTCCTTGCTGTAGGTAGTTTAGTTTCCTGCATATTTATTTTTGCACTCATGTCCTTGCATTTGTTTATTGTTGCATGGCATTCATGAAATCTCTGCATATGCATTGCATTGGTCCTTTAATTGCAATTAGTCAATCTCTTTTTCACATAGCATTACATTGCATCATTAGCCTTGTTTGCTGCATTGTATCATACACTTTTCTTCTCGCTTGGCACACACCCACCTTTGACCTAGCCTGGAAATTCCCCCTATGTTGCATGCCACTACATGAGCTTTCATGAACCTGAAGTTTTCAAACCCATGGTGTTGTGAATAGATTTCTCACACCTTTTGCTCTTGCTCCAACCTCAAAGTACATTGCTCCGACCTCTTCACACCTGTTTGATAACCCTAGAACTGAAACCCTAGCCCTAATGATGGTGTGAAGTTGTGATGGTTACACCAATGAGTAGCCTCTCTTGGAACCAGTCATCAAAGTTGCATCTTGGATATCTCTCCTATGAATCTAATTTATTATCAAGGAAAATAAGAATAAATTGCTCATGGGGAACCCTAATCAGTTTGAATGACCCATACCCATAACCTGAACCTAGTGCTCATCGTGGTCTTTATTGTTTCAATGACTTGTGTTCTTTGTTCACTTACTAATGGGAAATAAGACGTGGAAGCTTGTCATAAGGGAAAACCTAAATCGAGATATCTTTTAGTTTCTATCAAACAAGAAACAACCACTCTTGCTCGCAAAATAAGTCGGGATCCATCATCCACCCTGGTGCAATGAATACCTAGAAATAAGTGCAAATGCATACGTAAAAGAAAGTGAAACCAAATAAAGGGTAAGGGATCGAGAAAGGCTTCATGTGCAGAGAAGTAATGCAATGACTCCGCCAGGGTACTGACCAGGCTCGCTGGCAACGGAGCAACGCCTGTGATTTCTTGGAGTGACTCCATTGGGGTAGTGTCTAGGTCCGCTGGTAGTGGAGCAACAACAAAAAGATTACTTTTAAAATTATGAATACAATAAGACCTCTGCCACGTTCTTCACATCATCATCAAATATTGGCACATGTGAACTTTAATTGGGTGTTTACTAACTGGCAAGACCTAGCTGAGACACGAAGGGAAGGCATATTTGCAAAGGTCGAGGCAAAGTAAGAGGTGCCCATAACATCTGTTCGATATTTCCTTGCATCATTGTGCGCGCTTAGACTGCTACAAGGGTGTTGACAAATATATTGGATTCTACCACTAGTTCACCAATGTTGTAGCTGCTACAACACCACCCAAATTTTTGGGCATATTCAAAATTTTGGGTATCCCAACACTTTCCCCAAACTTTTAAGGTTTTTTGATAGTACCCCTAACTAGTTGCTCTCCTCGCGACCTTGCCTATCCAACCCCTTTGGTGCACCCACTCACATTTCATACATTGCATTCACACATCATGTTTTATCTCAGAAATATGCCTTAGGATCACATTAGGGTGTCGAAGGTTAATGGCTTTATTATAATGCGTCAAGAGTCTCTCATGATTTTGAAGCTCATCTTCGCATGATTTGCATTGCGATCAATAGATGTCCTATATTTGAGAAAACGTACATGCAATTTGGCTTTCCTTACGATTGACAATATTGAGGTTTGGGAAAAACACTAAATGGGAAAAGGTGATCCCCCTCATGTTTTGACCTAACTCACATCCTGTTGAGAGTGTGTTTCCATCGAAATTCTCAAGCGTCATGGAATAGATTGTTGCATGTCCTATGACCCTAGGTCCATGATTGGTTCCTCATCTCAGCATGCACATTAGGCTTCTTAACAAGGCTCTGTTCCCATGTATATTCAAAACCCTAGATCAAGGTAACCAATAGGCCAACTGTCGTAAATGTTTCAAGGGACTCTCTCTATGAGTGCATCATCCCTCGAGCATTATGTGATATCAAAATCAACTGTAATTAATAGATCCATGAAAGCGCCCGAATGTTAAGTTGACCTCCAAACGTAAGCATGCTTTTATCAACCAATATAATTTATAACATCTTAGTTGGGGTCATTTATTGTTCAGGCTCCTCAAATGGATTAGTGTATTGATTCATTTTACTCTCACACGAAAATGTCACTATTGCAGACTAGCTTATTTTTTCATCTCGTCTTCTTTTTTAGGATGCCCTGGAAGTACCTCAGACTATGCTACAGTGGCACAAGTAGTCCCTTGGCATGACTTCACTAAGACACTTTGATGCCAAGAGTTCCTTAATATGTGGCATGGTGGATGTTTGAAATTTATAATTGGGTTATGTTTTGGAGTTCGAGCCATCATAATGCGCCCAAAAGTCATATGGGAGGTCCTGCACTCAGAAAATTAAAAGCTGTAAAAATCCAACAAACAATACAAAGCAAGGCATGGGGACATAAATAATAAAGGGGATGGAAAGAATATGACATTGAAGGTGCCATAGAAGGCACAAATCAAAGAGAATGTTTGAGCCCAACTTGGATATTTAGATGCTAGGTGGAAGAAATGCCTGGAGCACGACTAAAGGGTCATGTATTCCATATGTGCAGTGGCTATGTCTTTTCCAAAACAAACTTTGAAAGGGGATTCTCAAAATAGTCGATGTTA
Source organism: Pinus taeda (assembly GCA_000404065.3). Taxonomy (NCBI): domain Eukaryota; kingdom Viridiplantae; phylum Streptophyta; class Pinopsida; order Pinales; family Pinaceae; genus Pinus; species Pinus taeda. The sequence goes on along the minus strand of APFE031506953.1, from coordinate 31,842 downwards.
ATCGTGAAAAGGCTTTGATGATAGCTTCGCAACATTAGTTTGAAGCCCAAGTTATTTATTCAACGGCCTTTTTAAAATTCAATGTTGCATGTATTGTTATTCACTAAAGTTGCATCAAAATAGAATCCTCCAGGTATTTGGTCCTACATTAGGGTGGTTATCCTAGAACGATGCATATACAAATGTGCATTGGAAGTAATGTTTCTTGGTATGCACATATCATTGGAGAAGGAGCTGTTGCAGATGTTGAATGCTGAACTGGACTCATTCTACAAGTCGTAGTTCCCTTCATCAAGCTTGAAATTTGCAATATCGCAATCCACGGGCAGCCAAAGGGTGCAATTATCATTGCAGTGCGACCATACGACCCTAGGAAAGTCATATCTTTGTAGTTGCACTCCATAAGCTGTAAGGAAGAGCGACCTATTTGGAATGCGACTTTGCGACCTCCAGCAAATCACACTTCCACCTAGTCGCATTATCGCAGGGATCTATTTATTTCATAAAGACCACTGAATTTCTTATATATATACGAAAAGGGCTGCGAAAAAGGCAATTGAGGTTGCAATTATTATATGAAGCCTTTTATGCACCTATTGATTCATCAATAGCCCCACTAAGGCACAATCGTCTGATCCATTTCATGCATCGATTTTAGTAGCCCTGGGTGGACCGAAGAGGAATGAATTAGCGAGATTGACCCCGGTATCTCATGAAGTGCCACTGTGGCTTATGATGTTCACATTCACAGTGAGACTATCTACCTGCCGTACCTATTGGGATTAATAGTTTACTGATAGCAAGTCATGATGGTTCACAACAACAAGGTTATTTACACTTAGATTTATGGCTTTATTAACTAAGGATGAAAAGGAGTTATTTTAGCTAATGACACAACACCACACATATTACGTAGTCGCCCCATTTCGTTATGATTCATTTTCCAGATTTGAAGTGTTATGGATGTTCATCTGGACCTGTTTCAGTCCTCCTAGGCCTACACAGCTTCATAACATCCCATGATCTCTCTAAAAGGGAATGAATACATAGTCATCACGGTGCTACGCTAAGAGGGATAAGTCAACGCACCAGGGGACTTGTTAAATCACAGTGGGAAGGTGAAGGAACACGTATGAGAGACGTCGCATTTATGTAATGCATCGGGACCACAAACCCATTCTTGTTTCCTTCCTTAAAAGACAAACGCTATGCGCGCAGTTGTGGGATGCATGGTATCGCCACATGGAAAAGGATCATAGGCTATCGAGACCCAATGACTAACCTGCTGTATGCGTGCATTAAAACCTGTGAGCATGTTATGCAATTGTATAAACATACACAAACTCGTATGATTGGGAAAAGGCTGCAAGACTCAACGGATGAACACTACAGGTCACAGAGTCATGTCTCATTTCCTTAGGCAAGAGACCGATGGATGCAACTAGCTATGATTTGCGACCATTGCGACCTTAGTGAACCTAACAACCACTTAAGTTGCTGAACCACATTCCAACATGCTGCCAGAAAGTGCGGCTACTATCAAATGTGACTCTGCGACCTCTCCCAAGTTGCGAGGTCGTAAAATTGCTCCCAAAGCAGGAAAATATTGGTGCAACTTCTCCTGTCTTGCAACTTCTGCGACTAGGCGATCAATTTTCAAGTGTCTCCTATAGGAAGTCACAGGGTCGCAAGCGTGATGGGCCATCAGGATTGCAACTTTCGATCAAATGCGACTATGCGACCGATTTTCAAGCATCTCCTCCAGCAAGTCAAGAGGTCGCAGGTGCGACTAGCCATTGAAGTGTGATTCCAACAAAATGCGATTATGCGATTTCTAGGTCGCAATTCTATCCACCTTATTTATGTCACACTTCTAAAATGAGATCGGTTTGAATACTCTATTCCAATTTGAATTTTCTTGCTTTTCTCATGGGAAATATTGACTGGGAATTTAAGTAATTCAAACATGCATGGGATGATTTACAATGGGGCAATTTTAGTTGGGTGTAAGAGAACTCGTCTAATTTCGAAGAGAATTCAAACGAGTATGAAGAGATATCATATTGGCTAAGGTTCTAACGAAACTTCGAGAGATTCTATGCCGTTTTGAGTAGGAAACAGGGTTTGATCAGTCCTGACCAATATTTTGGACTTTGATCCCTGTAGAGACCTCCTACTACCAGAAGGGGCAGCTTTGTTGGCCTCACCATTGCTATTTCTGCTACTGCATTTTTCCATTGTCGCGACAATTCCAAGACCAATATGCTCTCCAAAAGATGAGGGAGCTATATGCCCTATCCCAGGCAAAAGGAAGCTATGTGTTGTTTTTGTTGTTGTGGAGAAACTTGGATGCTGAAGAACAACCCATCACTAACACTCCCGAACATGGACCCTTTCTTTCCCCTCAAATTGTTCATTCATTAATTTATCTCATTTATTTCATTTTACTGCCATATGTTTATCCTGGGTTTTAATTGATGATTATGTCCTTGCAGGATTATAGAGCATGAATGTCTCAATCATATAGATTCGCCACCAGTTGGAGAATGATTCAAGCTTATGAGGATTATGGAACATTTTCCCATCTCAAAGGGTTTCGACCAGAGCACATTAAGACAAAGCCACACATTCATCTTTTTCTTAAAGTTGCCTCAACCAAAAAGTTAGAAGGAAGAAAGCAAGATGTTGGTCCATGCAAAAATATTACAATTTATCATGAAGCTTCCTTGGATGGTCCCTTGCAAGCTTCAGGAACCCCTCAATAATCCCAAGGCATATCACCAGAAGATTGATGTATGCGATTGAAGCATAGTGGAAAGAGAACTAGCCGACTCAAAGACCAAGCATTTGCATCATTGCGACATATGGGAAACAAGAATTATAGGGTTTCCAGTGACCCTCTACATCCTTCCCCTCTCTCTTTCATCATAATATAAATTTCACCCACCATTATACCAACCACTTTTTTGGGACTGATGTGGGTATGTAAAATTATTCTTGGCCTGAGAAAGAGGTGGGCAAACTCAAGAGTCATGAGGGTAGCCGAAGGGGCATGAGGGAAGGCCAAGGGTCACGGTAGGTGAACAATCAACTCATCTCTATAAATGTTTCCCTAAGCCTCATTAATAAGGGGTTTTAGCACTTCAGTTGAGGCAGAGATAGATAACCGATTTATGCTTGAGAGCTAGAGCTACTCAGCTCTTGGTAATTGGTAGAAGGGATTTGCAGTGGGACTAAGGTTTTGGCATTGGGCAACGATATGAACAACCCATGTTCCACTATTGGGTATTGACCAATTACATGTTATGTATTTGAAGTTGCAACAACAGTAATAAGATGTTTTCTCTTATCTTTGGCACTGATTCCCATGCTTATTCATGGTGGTTGTATTAGCTGTATGGTACCTCACCATATTTGTATGTGTGTTTTCATATACGCATGATGTTTATTGATACATAGTGGTTGCATGTATGTTTCACCTTTGAATATGTGTTTACTTGTTCCTTTCCATGTTAGTGACTTATTGTCAACTACTTTGCAATTGACTTCTGGCATGTTTCTGTTTATAATGTCTGATGGGGTTTTAGCTCACTAATCCATCTCATCGTTTGTCTCTTCTTATTGTTTTAAAGACTTGTTTGCACCTTTTTCTGCAATTTGTTAATCTTCAGCTGATTTTGTTTCGCTACCTGAGCATTGCATTCTTTCCCCACTCTGGCACCTTCTCATTTTATAACCAAGAGAAAAAAACATTCATGGTGGCAGCTGGGCCCACATATCGGATAGGGATCCTATCCCAAATAGCGTGAGGTCTAATTGGGACTTCACACCTAGGAGACCCCTTAGTCGTTGGCGATACATTTTGGCCCATCAACACAACATAAAACCAAAGAGGAAATGGAGGCAGATGGAGGACTAAAATCAATACATGGAGATATCATAGTAGTGAGATGAATACATTGATCCCAAAGAGAAACTAGATCAATATCAAGGAAATGACAATGTTAGACTCATCTCCACATTTCATTAGGATGGATGAATGATTGTGCATGGTACGAATTAACTACATTGCTTAGTAGGTCATATTATATGGCTTCTTTCCATGTTTTCAAGATGAAACATGCTAAAAGGGGGATGCAATGTAATGTATCTAGGGAGGATATTCTGGGGCACCTACGGAGGTAACCAAGGGGATAATGAATGTAATGTTGGTCATAATAATGGAATATACCCACTATGTAATTAAAAATAAATAATATAATAATAAGGGATAGTTGGTGCAAAATACCTAGGAATACTCATGGAAAAATAAAAATACACGAGTATCATTGTAGTGGAAGTGTGTTTGGTTTGTATTGTTTTGTAGAAAGCATGACTTGTGGAATGATTCCTTCATTAAGGAGTATTTGATGATGTTACTCTACCTTAAGGGTTTTTATCTCTATATTCTTGTGTTGTTTATGGTGGATGTCTTGGATATTTTGGTGTTTAAGAGTTTATTTTGAAGTTTTAATACAATAAACATTTACATCAAAAGCATGAGAGACATTATTGTAAATATAGTTGTCTATTTAGATGATCTTATCATCATGGTGAATGGTGTCATTGCAATAAAGAAGAAATAATTAGATTTGTGTTTCTTTTAACATGCATAAGTTTTAATAGACTAACAATTATGTGTTTGTCTCCTAAGATATGCTATGAGTTTGTTGTCAATTTTTGTATTATATGTAAGACAACTACTACACCTATGGATCTTTAGATGAAGGTGTCAACCAATGGTAAGTGGAACTTGACATGCAAGTTGATATATATGCACTTAGTTGGATGTTTACTTCTTCAACATCAACCAAGCCATATGCTCATCAAACAATTTGATTTGTTTTGAGATTCATTACAATATAAGGTGTGAAATATTAGAATATAGTAAAAATTAAATTTGTTACATACACGGGGATTTAGATTATAGTATAATGTAAAATAAAGTGCACACATTCCAATTAAAAATTTCATGAATTTTGATTTAGGTAGGATTAATTATTGGTAAAATTTCAATGAAATTATGAAAATTCAACCTCAAGGTTGGATAATTTTTTTGGCTTAGCAAGAAACAACCTATGATGTTTCTCTCCTCTACTTAAGCCAAGTACAAATAAGTAGCTAATACAACATTTGAAATTGCATGTATGTAAAGAACATTTGTTGATTGCAAATAAAACAATAATATTCAACTATGTGTTGTTGCAACACTTTGTCAAACATCCATACCAAACAACACAACCTTGACTATGAGTGTAACAACATGCATGGCACTACATTGATGCAAGTTTGAATGACCAACCTATGTTCCTCATGTTTGCCTTAAGAAAAAAAGGACCATTTTGTAACAATATCAAAAATTCTTCCTTAATCTCTGCATACTACATAACACTCTCCATGGAAGCCCTTAGATTTGGAATTTTCTTAGAAGCTTTCGTATAGGACAACTTGGATGATAATAAATATGTATCATTTATATCCCTATTATTCTAATGCAAATATTGTTGGGAGATATGTTCCCTTGGTCATTTGAATTTTAGATAGCTCAACTTGGTACCTTAGCTTCACCACCCCCATATTAAGGTCTTTATCAAAGGGCTTGGATTGAAACTTTTGTCTCAATAACTATACTTCTTCTTGGATGACCTTGTCTGACCTTCTCCTAAACAATTACATGGTCATTTCCCTAGAGCAAGGATGTGGTCCTATATATCACATCCTCCCACCATTTGATACTAATTTATTCTCCTCTTAGTCAAGGGACGAGGTTCCAAACTATTCTAATTAGCTAATGCAACTATACTAGTTCTTGGGATGAGACACATTCACTATGTATGATGCCAAATAAAGTTGTATGTTTTTATCCCTTAATAAGATATAAAAGTATATGGGATAGTGATCAAACAACATGGATTTTACCAACACTTACACATCCAGAGGAGTGCCATCAAAATCAAAGAAACTGTATTTTGCTTGGAAAACATTGCTTTATGTAATTGCTTGAGAACTTTTTCATTGTTCTTATGAAATCCAACAAGATATCTCGTTTGATATTTGTTAAGGTTTTAAATGTTTATACTATCTCCTACTTTGTATCATGTTTTTGTCTCACTAGAACACATCCAAATTGGTAGAAATCCTTACTTAACTACTTCTACATCATGGCATACTAACTAATGTGCACCTACATAAATTCTTCTATTGTCCAACAACATAAAGTTTCCATTTTCCTAGCATAATTATAAATTTATATTGGATAAACCTAAGATATATCCATCCAATATAAACAAGATCCAAATAAGCCTTTTCCAAAGCTTTCCCCTTGCATAGTGATCTATTCTACTAGATAGGGAGAGACTAGAGTAGCTAGAAGTCCTTTGCCTTTAATCACGACTAGCTAGAAGCATAACATTTGACATTGGGCCCAATATCTTTTAGTAGTTTATTGAGTGGAAAACTAATGGATTTCAATTTTGTATGAAAAACACACCTAAGTGATGAAACAAAGACGTTATCCTTCTCGCGATAATTTTATGATAGAGGTAAGATAATTCTTGAACATTTACCCCATGAAGCAAGATTGACTATGACTCATTGATTTGAGTTTCTACACTATTCACGTTATTACTTTCTATGTACATTTCAATGAGAGCGTCAAAGGAGTTTAAAATCAAAAGGTCCTTTGTTGCATAAGAAAGAATTCATGCATCTCTTTAATTTTAATTTGTGATGCTCTAGTCAATTGGGGTTATCTTGGGTGGTTGGGCAGAATGGTTGTTATCTCCCCCACCTAGGTTCAATTCCTTGTGAGTCACATGATGAGAAATATTTGTTGTAATGGCTACGTGCCCATGAATATTGTTGTATTGACCTTCGAATCAATGACTATGACTCATTGATTTGAGTTTCTACACTATTCAAGTTATTACTTTCTATGTACAGTTCAATGAGAGCATTAAAGGATTTTTAAATCAAAAGGTCCTTTGTTGCATAAGAAAGAATTCATGCATCTTTTTAATTTTAATTTGTGATGCTCTAATCAATTGGGGTTATCTTGGGTGGTTGGGCAGAATGGTTGTTATCTCCCCCACCTAGGTACAATTCCCTGTGAGTCACATCATGAGAAATATTTGTTGTAATGGCTACGTGCCCATGAATATTGTTGTATTGACCTTCACTATTGCCCTCGAGTTAAGAGAGAGGATGATTTCCGTTGAAAAAAATTGTGATACTTTATATAGTAATCACAAAGTCTTGCAAATTCCTCATGGTTGTCCCAAATGACCCCTTCTAACAACATTGTGGCTAAGAGTAGTTCATTGTGAGTAGTTGGGCAATTCCATGAAAAAAAAACTTGTGATTGTTTGTCTTGGGGCGTTGGTGTTAGTTCCTATTTGTACATAAGCTATTACGATTTACTTTAGTATTCTTTAACAACCAAAGTTTATTATGATTGAGATCCTAAGGAACTTCAAGGAAATGAGGTCATGATGGTCAATTTATCCATTAAAAGGTTATGGGCCTAATATTATGTTAAACGATCTTACACCTAATGCATACTTTGAGTAAATTTATATAATTGATAGATTAACAAAACATCTTATTCCCAACCTCAATAAGCACATATTATTTAATATCCTTAGAAGATTTGGCCTAAACACAAATATGTTCTTGGGATTAAGAGTTGAAAGACATCTTTAAATCATGGTAAGCGAAGTCCCTAAGTCTTGGAGATGATGTCTAAGAATACTAGAATTGCATAGATAAACTGGGAAATTCGACATAGACATGAAAATGAATTTGTGCATGTTTTTTAGTTACAAAATTCTTTAACTAAAATAAATAAATAAACAGGAATGTTAGTGTAGGTCAAGGTTGATACATGAGAATTTAATCACACATATTTTGGCTAGGAAGATAAAACTGAAAGAAACATTTTGTTAGATTATGGGCACAATGATAATGGCACTTGTGAGGTTACCAAACCTCTATCTAGGTCTTTACCATGAATACTAGAAGAATTTGATCCAAAAACTAATCTAGCATGCTATGAAAAATAAAATGACATTTCATGCTGTTAAAAATTATTGACTGCAATAAACTATTTGTACAAACTTTCAAGCCATAAAATAATTTATTTTTTTATACTTAAATTAAACCATAATAAGTTCTTATAAAATATTTTTTTATACTTAAATTAAATCATAATACGTTTTTATAGATGAAAAGAGAGTAATTTTTATGATATCAATTATAAAAAGATTTGATATGGCTTGATATGAGTTAATATTACAGTAATTAAAATTGAACTTGAGTGAAGATAATAACAATCATTTCTTCTCACCACCCGAAATAAATATAGAAATAAACTCAACTAAATACAATTATTTTAAATCATACCAATCACATTGTAAAGAAAACTTAGTTTCATATAACATCCCAAATAAAGTAATTAAGCTGCTGATTCAAACTTTACAAAATTTTGAAAATTGCATTTTACACTCGGTACTCCTCCGAAGTGAGGAGAACCTTCTGTAATCTTCCAAGAACAAATTGGTAAGAAAATGGTTGTCAAGCCTACTCTAACCGTTGAAACACAAATTTATAAGAAAATGGTTATAAGGCCTCTATAACCTTTGAAGTACAAAGCTCTACACCTGGTAATTATGACTAATCATAATATTAAAAAAAAAATTGTTTAATAATTTACCAAGCATTGACATCATAAGCCAGCGATCAACCCAATTGCCAAATCTTAGTGGAATGCCTTAACCTAAAGTATCATCCAACATAGCCAAAGCATTTAGTATTTAGGCATTACTTATAGTTAATATTGTTTCAAATATTACTACCTCTGGATCTTATTCAATATGAAATTTATTGAACACTCATCTAAACAGAAAATATAAATAGAAATTTATCTATCTTAAACAAAAATTGAGACAAATTTATGCGTGTGGTCTTTTAACATTCAAATGACTGTTAATGGAACATAACACACAATAAAATAATATAAATATTTCCAATATGAAGTTTACACAATGATTATTATTATTATTTTTTTTTTTGAGTTGAGAAGTTTATTTTACAAATTTAGTATGATGTGTAAGAATGTTTTTTAGTTGTTAAGATT
>APFE031506953.1:11320-22083 GCA_000404065.3 Pinus taeda | reverse complement strand
ACACATATAATTAATTATTCTCTATGATAGTTCAACTCACAATACTTCGGAGTTGAAGGGGTTCGTTAGCCGCAGTAGACCTACCTCCTCCAACAATTTAACACTGTTTCCCCAGGGAAGCCAAGCTTCTTTCTCTGCAGTCTCTCGTTCAACCATATTTTAACAGCCCATTGAAAGACCTGAGCGTTTAACATTTGAATCCATCTATTAATAGCCCGTGCCTGATCGATTTGAGAAGTGGGAATTCCTTTATCGATGTTGAATTCCTTCAAAAATTCATTACCAATCCTTTGAGAGATCGCAACTCTTTCTTGCATCAAAGACCATTGTTGCTGTGGTGAAGAATTAGATGGATTCCCTTCTGGATTCCCACACCGATGAATCCAAGAGGGAAACCATCGCTTGCCATTGTATGTTTTCTGAGTAACAATCTTCCTCTACAGACATGCAATTTCCAAGAAAGGTGACCCAATCCAGGAAGGCAGTGACCCAATCCTGAGCCGTATTTCAGACAGATTTGAGAGCAAGCCATTGCAGATTGATACAGTGTTTAACAGTTCTTTTTCAGCTTGGGAGATTTCTATTTATCAGCTTCAATATCATTTCGAGAGGGTGAACGGGGAGGATGGGTTGCTTTCACTTTGACAAAGATTCCATATGGGTGTTATCAGTACAATCACAGATTTATCTCTTTTGGATAGAGATTCCATACCTGTCTGTATCAGTATGGTCACAACCATATCTCTTTCGAATGGAATTTTGTGTCTTCTTATCCGTCCCTTCTCAAAGGCTGTGAGGACATTTGGTTTTTGCTTTTGCATGGTTTTCAATTTTCATATCACAGCAATTTCACGCTTCTTAGTGATCAGAATTTTCAAATACTTTTTATTTCTTCATTTAATTTTTTTCTTAAAATTTAAATAAAATAGAATAGTAGTAAGAATATATATATATTTTAAAGTGACTGTTTCTGTATTCTTAAATGATAATATTTTTATCTTAACCTATCAATATGTTTATTTTAAAGATAAACATATTTATCTAGTGGATTCCTTTGTTAGCCGGCAGCATCTTGCTTTACTTGCATTGCATTTAGGTTTAAGTATGAATGGATGTATGTCATGGCTAGTTGAGTATAAATTTCACGCTTATGAAAGGGCTTTTTGGCACGATTCCCTGGAAGTAGACGATATTTTATTTGTATTGTGGATGCTTTATAGGTAAGCATTTTATCTTTTGCACAACTCTTTTCACAAATTCTGATTGTTGTCACCTTGGTTTTGGCTGGTTGGGAACTGCTACAGTGGATGCATTGGAAGTTTGATTTCACATAACCTGACCTATGCTTTAATTTTTTTCTTAAAATTTAAATAAAATAGAATAGTAGTAAGAATATATATATATTTTAAAGTGACTGTTTCTGTATTCTTAAATGATAATATTTTTATCTTAACCTATCAATATGTTTATTTTAAAGATAAACATATTTATCTAGTGGATTCCTTTGTTAGCCGGCAGCATCTTGCTTTACTTGCATTGCATTTAGGTTTAAGTATGAATGGATGTATGTCATGGCTAGGTGAGTATAAATTTCACGCTTATGAAAGGGCTTTTTGGCACGATTCCCTGGAAGTAGACGATATTTTATTTGTATTGTGCATGCTTTATAGATAAGCATTTTATCTTTTGCACAACTCTTTTCACAAATTCTGATTGTTGTCACCTTGGTTTTGGCTGGTTGGGAACTGCTACGGTGGATGCATTGGAAGTTTGATTTCACATAACCTGACCTATGCTTTGGTTAAATTAGGATTTAGGGTTTTAGACTAGTTAGGTTTAAGGTTTTTTTTATTCATTTGTCGATTAGAATTTGTTTTATAGTTTAAATTTGTTATGTTCGTTTTCCTTGCTATAGGTAGTTTAGTTTCCTGCATATTTATTTTTGCACTCATGTCCTTGCATTTGTTTATTGTTGCATGGCATTCATGAAATCTCTGCATATGCATTGCATTGGTCCTTTAATTGCAATTAGTCAATCTCTTTTTCACATAGCATTACATTGCATCATTAGCCTTGTTTGCTACATTGCATCATACACTTTTCTTCTCGCTTGGCACACACCCACCTTTGACCTAGCCTGGAAATTCCCCCTATGTTGCATGCCACTACATGAGCTTTCATGAACCTGAAGTTTTCAAACCCATGGTGCTGTGAATAGATTTCTCACACCTTTTTCTCTTGCTCCAGCCTCAAAGTACATTGCTCCGACCTCTTCACACCTGTTTGATAACCCTAGAACTGAAACCGTAGCCCTAATGATGGTGTGAAGTTGTGATGGTTACACCAATGAGTAGCCTCTCTTGGAACCAGTCATCAAAGTTGCATCCTGGATATCTCTCCTATGAATCTAATTTATTATCAAGGAAAATAAGAATAGATTGCTCATGGGGAACCCTAATCAATTTAAATGACCCATACCCATAACCTGAACCTAGTGCTCATCGTGGTCTTCATTGTTTCAATGACTTGTGTTCTTTGTTCACTTACTAATGGGAAATGAGACGTGGAAGCTTGTCATAAGGGAAAACCTAAATCGGGATATCTTTTAGTTTCTTTCAAACAAGAAACAACCTCTCTTGCTCGCAAAATAAGTCGGGATCCATCATCCACCCTGGTGCAATAAACACCTAGAAATAAGTGCAAATGCATACGTAAAATCAAGTGAAACCAAATAAAGGGTAAAGGATCGAGAAAGGCTTCCTGTGCAGAGAAGTAATGCAATGACTCCGCCAGGGCACTGACCAGGCTCGCTGGCAACGAAGCAACGCTTGTGATTTCTTGGAGTGACTCCATTGGGGTACTGTCTAGGTCCGCTGGCAGTGGAGAAACAACAAATAGATTACTTTTAAAATTGAATACAATAAGACCTCTGCCACGTTCTTCACATCATCATCAAATATTGGCACATGTGAACTTTAATTGGGTGTTTACTAACTGGCAAGACCTAGCTGAGACACGAAGGGAAGACATATTTGCAAAGGTCGAGGCAAAGTAAGAGGTGCCCATAACATCTGTTCGATATTTCCTTGCATCATTGTGCGTGCCTAGACTGCTACAAGGGTGTTGACAACTATATTGGATTCTACCACTAGTTCACCAATTGTTGTAGATGCTACAACACCACCCAAATTTTTGGGCATATTCAAAATTTTGGGTATCCCAACACTTTTCCCAAACTTTTAAGGTTTTTTGATAGGACCCCTAACCAGTTGCTCTCCTCGCGACCTTGCCTATCCAACCCCTTTGGTGCGCCCACTCACATTTCATACATAATTGCATTCACACATCATGTTTTATCTCAGAAATATGCCTTAGGATCACATTAGGGTGTCGAAAGTTAATGGCCTTATTAATGCGTCAAGAGTCTCTCATTATTTTGAAGCTCACCTTCGCATGATTTGCATTGCGATCAATAGATGTCCTATATTTGAGAAAACGTACATGCAATTTGGCTTTCCTTACGATTGACAATATTGAGGTTTGGGCAAAACACTAAATGATCCCCCTCATGTTTTGACCTAACTCACATCTCGTTGAGAGTGTGTATCCATCGAAATTCTCAGGCGTCATGGAATAGATTGTTGCATGTCCTATGACCCTAGGTCCATGATTGGTTCCTCATCTCAGCATGCGCATTAGGCTTCTTAACAAGGCTCCATTCCCATGTATATTCAAAACCCTAGATCATGGTAACCAATAGGCCAACTGTCGTAAATGTTTCAAGGGACTCGCTCTATGAGTGCATCATCCCTCAGGCATTATGTGATATCAAAATCAACTGTAATTAATAGATCCATGAAAGTGCCAGAATGTTAAGTTGGCCTCCAAACTTAAGCATGCTTTTATCAACCAATATAATTTATAACATCTTAGTTGGGGTCATTTATTGTTCAAGCTCCTCAAATGAATTAGTGTATTGATTCATTTTACTCTCACACGAAAATGTCACTATTGCAAACTAGCTTATTTTTTCATCTCGTCTTCTTTTTTAGGATGCCCTGGAAGTACCTCAGACTATGATATAGTGGCACAAGTAGTCCCTTGGCATGACTTCACTAAGACACTTTGATGCCAAGAGTTCCTTAATATGTGGCATGGTGGATGTTTAAAATTTATAATTGGGTTATGTTTTGGAGTTCGAGCCATCATAATGCGCCCAAAAGTCATATGGGAGGTCTCTGCACTCAGAAAATTAAAAGCTGTAAAAATCCAACAAACAATACAAAGCAAGGCATGGGGACGTAAATAATAAAGGGGATGGAAAGAATATGACATTGAAGGTGCCATAGAAGGCACAAATCAAAGAGAATGTTTGAGCCCAACTCGGGTATTTAGATGCTAGGTGGAAGAAATGCCTCGAGCACGACTAAAGGGTCATGTATTCCATATGTGCAGTAGCTACGTCTTTTCCAAAACAAACTTTGAAAGGGGATTCTCAAAATAGTCGAGGTTAATCGTGAAAAGGCGTTGATGATAGCTTTGCAACATTAGCTTGAAGCCCAAGTTATTTATTCAACGGCCTTTTGAAAATTCAATGTTGCATGTCTTGTTATTCACTAAAGTTGCATCAAAATAGAATCCTCCAGGTATTTGGTCCTACATTAGGGCGGTTATCCTAGAACGATGCATATACAAATGTGCATTGGGAGTAATGTTTCTTGGTATGCACATATCATTGGAGAAGGAGCTGTTGCAGAAGTTGAATGCTGAACTGGACTCATTCTACAAGTCATAGTTCCCTTTATCAAGCTTGAAGTTGCAATATCGCAATCCACGGGCAGCCAAAGGGTGCAATTATCATTGCAGTACGACCATACGACCCTAGGAAAGTCATATCTTTGTAGTTTCACTCCATAAGCTGTAAGGAAGAACGACCTATCTGGAATGTGACTTTGCGACCTACAGCAGATCGCACGTCCACCTAGTTGCATTATCGCAGGGATCTATTTATTTCATAAAGACCATTGAATTTCTTATATATATACGAAAAGGGCTGCGCAAAAGGCAATTGAGGTTGCAAATATTATATGAAGCCTTTTATGCACCTATTGATTCATCAATAGCCCCACTAAGTCACAATCGTCTGATCCATTTCATGCGTCGATTTTAGTAGCCTTGGGTGGACCGAAGAGGAATGAATTAGCGAGATCGACCCCGGTATCTCATGAAGTGCCACTGTGGCTTATGATGTGCACATTCACAGTGAGACTATCTACCTACCGTACCTGTTGGGATTAATAGTTTACTGATAGCAAGTCATGATGGTTCAAAACAACAAGGCTATTTACACTTAGATTTATGGCTTTATTAACTAAGGATGAAAAGGAGTTATTTTAGCTAATGACACAACACCACACATATTACGTAGTCGCCCCATTTCGTTATGATTCATTTTCTAGATTTGAAGTGTTATGGATGTTCATTTGGACCTGTTTCAGTCCTCCCAGGCCTACACAGCTTTGTAAAATCCCATGATCTCTCTAAAAGGGATTGAAGACATAGTCATCACGGTGCTACGCTAAGAGGGATAAGTCAATGCACCAGGGGACTTGTTAAATCACAGTGGGAAGGTGAAGGAACACGTATGAGAGACGTCGCATTTCTGTAATGCATCGGGACCACAAATCCATTCTTGTTTCCTTCCTTAAAAGACAAACGCTATGCGCGCAGTTGTGGGATGCATGGTATCGCCACATGGAAAAGGATCATAGGCTATCGAGACCCAATGACTAACTTGTTGTATGAGTGCATTAAAACCTGTGAGCATGTTATGCAATTGTATAAACATACACAAACTCGTACGATTGGGAAAAGGCTGCAAGACTTAACGGATGAACACTACAGGTCATAGAGTCACGTCTCATTTCCTTAGGCAAGAGACCGATGGGTGCAACTAGCTATGATTTGCGACCATTGTGACCCTGGTGAACCTAACAACCACTTAAGTTGCAGAACCACATTCCAACATGCTGCCAGAAAGTGCGACTACTCTCAAATGTGACTCTGCGACCTCTCCCAAGTTGCGAGGTCGTAAAATTGCTCCCAAAGCAAGAAAATATTGGTGCGACTTCTCCTGTCCTGCAGCTTCTGCGACTATGCGATCAATTTTCAAGTGTCTCCTATAGGAAGTCACAGGGTCGCAAGCGTGATGGGCCATCAGGATTGCAACTTTCGATCAAATGCGACTATGCGACCGATTTTCAAGCATCTCCTCGAGCAAGTCAAGAGGTCGCAGGTGTGACCAGCCATTGAAGTGCGATTCCAACAAAATGCGATTATGCGATTTCTAGGTCGCGATTCTATCCACCTTATTTATGTCACACATCTAAAATGAGATTGGTTTGAATACTCTATTCCAATTTGAATTTTCTTGCTTTTCTCATGGGAAATATTGACTGGGAATTTAAGTAATTCAAACAGGCATGGGATGATTTACAATGGGGCAATTTTAGTTGGGTAGTAAGAGAACTCGTCACATTTCAAAGAGAATTCAAACGAGTATGAAGAGATATCATATTGGCTAAGGTTCTAATGAAACTTTGAGGGATTCTATGCCGTTTTGAGCAGGAAACAGGGTTTGATTAGTTCCGACCAATATTTTTGACTTTGATCCCCGTAGAGACCTCCTGCTACCAGAAGGGGCAGCTTTGTTGGCCTCATCATTGCTATTTCTGCTACTGCATTTTTCCATTGTCGCGACAATTCCAAGACCAATATCCTCTCCAAAAGATGAGGGAGCTATATGCCCTATCCTAGGCAAAAGGAAGCTATGTGTTGTTTTTGTTGTTGTGGAGAAACTTGGATGCTGAAGAACAACCCATCACTAACACTCACGAAAATGGACCCTTTCTTTCCCCTCAAATTGTCCATTCATTAATTTGTCTCTTTTATTTCATTTTACTGCCATATGTTTATCCTGGGTTTTAATTGATGATTATATCCTTGCAGGATTATAGGGCATGAATGTCTCAATCATATAGATTCGCCACCAGTTGGAGAATGATTCAAGCTTATGAGTATTATGGAACATTTTCCATCTCAAAGGGTTGCGACCAGAGCACATTAAGACAAAGCCACACATTCATCGTTTTCTTAAAGTTGCCTCAACCAAAAAGTTAGAAGGAAGAAAGCAAGATGTTGGTACATGCAAAAATATTATAATTTATCATGAAGCTTCCTTGGATGGTCCCTTGCAAGCTTTAGGAACCCCTCAATAATCCCAAGGCATATCACCAAAAGATTGATGTATGCGATTGAAGCATAGTGGAAAGAGAACTAGCCGACTCAAAGACCAAGCATCTGCATCATTGCGACATATGGGAAACAAGAATTATATGGTTTCTAGTGACCCTCTACATCCTTCCCCTCTCTCTTTCATCATAATATAAATTTCACCCACCATTATACCAGCCACTATTTTGGGACTAATGTGGGTATGTAAAATTATTCTTGGCCTGAGAAAGAGGTGGGCAAACTCAAGAGTCATGGGGGTAGCCGAAAGGGCATGAGGGAAGGCCAAGGGTCACAGTAGGTGAACAATCAACTCATCTCTATAAATGTTTCTCTAAGCCTCATTAATAAGGGGTTTTAGCACTTGAGTTGAGGCAGAGATAGATAGCCGATTTATGCTTGAGAGCTAGAGCTACTCAGCTCTTGGTAACTGGTAGAAGGGATTTGCAGTGGGACTAAGGTTTTGGCATTGGGAAAGGATATGAACAACCCATGTCCCACTATTGGGTATTGACCAATTACATGTTATGTATTTGAAGTTGCAACAACAGTAATAAGATGTTTTCTCTTATCTTTGGCACTGATTCCCATGCTTATTCATGGTGGTTGTATTAGCTGTATGGTACCTCACCATATTTGTATGTGTGTTTTCATATACGCATGATGTTTACTGATACATAGTGGTTGCATGTATGTTTTACCTTTGAATATGTGTTTACATGTTCCTTTCCATGTTAGTGACTTATTGTCAACTACTTTGCAATTGACTTTTGCCATGTTTCTGTTTATAATGTCTGATGGGGTTTTAGCTCACTAATCCATCTCATCGTTTGTCTCTTCTTATTGTTTTAAAGACTTGTTTACACCTTTTTTTGCAATTTGTTAATCTTTAGCTGATTTTGTTTCGCTACTCGAGCATTGCGTTCTTTCCCCACTCTAGGCACCTTCTCATTTTATAACTAAGAGAAAAAAACATTCATGGTGGCAGCTGGGCCCACATATCGGATGGGGATCCTATCCCAAATAGCGTGAGGTCTAATTGGGACTTCACACCTAGGAGACCCCTTAGTCGTTGGCGATACATTTTGGCCCATCAATACAACATAAAACCAAAGAGGAAATGGAGGCAGATGGAGGACTAAAATCAATACATGGAGATATCATAGTAGTGAGATGAATACATGGATCCCAAAGAGAAACTAGATCAACATCAAGGAAAGAACATTGTTAGACTCATCTCCACATTTCATTAGGATGGATGAATGATTGTGCACGGTACCAATTAACTACATTGCTTAGTAGGTCATACTATATGGCTTCTTTCCATGTTTTCAAGATGAAACATGCTAAAAGGGGGATGCAATGTAATGTATCTAGGGAGGATATTCTGGGGCACCTACGGAGGTAACCAAGGTGATAATGAATGTAATGTCGGTCATAATAATGGAATATACCCACTATGTAATTAAAAATAAATAATATAATAATAAGGGATAATTGGTGCAAAATACCTAGGAATACTCATGGAAAAATAAAAATACACAAGTATCATTGTAGTGGAAGTGTGTTTGGTTTGTATTGTTTTGTAGAAAGCATGACTTGTGGAATGATTCCTTCATTAAGGAGTATTTGATGATGTTACTCTACCTTAAGGGTTTTTATCTCTATATTCTTGTGTTGTTTATGGTGGATGTCTTGGATATTTTGGTGTTTAAGAGTTTATTTTGAAGTTTTAATACAATAAACATTTACATCAAAAGCATGAGAGACATTATTGTAAATATAGTTGTCTATTTAGATGATCTTATCATCATGGTGAATGGTGTCATTGCAATAAAGAAGAAATAATTAGATTTGTTTTTCTTTTAACATGCATAAGTTTTAATAGACTAACAATTATGTGTTTGTCTCCTAAGATATGCTATGAGTTTGTTGTAAATTTTTGTATTATATGTAATACAACTACTACACCTAGGGATCTTTAGATGAAGGTGTCAACCAATGGTAAGTGGAACTTGACATGCAAGTTGATATATATGCACTTAGTTGGATGTTTACTTCTTCAACATCAACCAAGCCATATGCTCGTCAAACAATCTGATTTGTTTTGAGATTCATTACAATATAATGTGTGAAATATTAGAATATAGTAAAAATTAAATTTGTTACATACACGGGGATTTAGATTATAGTATAATGTAAAATAAAGTGCACACATTCCAATTAAAAATTTCATGAATTTTGATTTAGGTAGGATTAATTATTGGTAAAATTTCAATGAAATTATGAAAATTCAACCTCAAGATTGGATAATTTTTTTGGCTTAGCAAGAAACAACCTATGATGTTTCTCTCCTCTACTTAAGCCAAGTACAAATAAGTAGCTAATACAACATTTGAAATTGCATGTATGTAAAGAACATTTGTTGATTGCAAATAAAACAATAATATTCAACTATATGTTGTTGCAACACTTTGTCAAACATCCATACCAAACAACACAACCTTTACTATGAGTCTAACAACATGCATGGCACTACATTGATGCAAGTTTGAATGACCAACCTATGTTCCTCATGTTTGCCTTAAGAAAAAAACGACCATTTTGTAACAATATAAAAAATTCTTCCTTAATCTCTGCATGCTACATAACACTCTCCAAGGAAGCCCTTAGATTTGGAATTTTCTTAGAAGCTCTCGTATAGGACAACTTGGATGATAATAAATATGTATCATGTATATCCCTATTGGGTCTAATGCAAATATTGTTGGGAGATATGTGTTGATATGGACAAAGAAAATAAATGAATAAGAAACAAGACTGAAGGATACGCCAAGAAATAAACAAGTGAATCTTTATTGAATGGATTAACTGATGATTCTCCGCACTGCTTCTCGATTAATGTGTTATTACATTATATTTATATCCTATCTATAAAACTGAATAGAACCGCCTAACTATCGTTACATAACTAAATAACTAACTTGTTGTCAAAAACTAACAAACTCCACCTTAACAACAATTTCCTAATTTCTTGCCCATGCCCATTCATCATCTTTTCTGCAAGCCAAGAGAAGCTAAACACCACTGCAACTTCTCTACTGTTACTGGCTTTGTGAATATGTCTGCACAATTCTCTCGTGTATGGACCTTTTTAAGAGCTACTTTTCCGCCATCGATCACATGTCTCAGAAAGTGATACCTTACATCAATGTGCTTGGTTCTGCTGTGATAGGCAGGATTTGTAGCCAAGTGAATAGCACTTTGACTGTCACAAAGTACATCCGTCTGCACAATTCTCTCGTGTATGGACCTTTTTAAGAGCTACTTTTCCGCCATCGATCACATGTCTCAGAAAATGATACCTTACATCAATGTGCTTGGTTCTGCTGTGTTAGGCAGGATTTGTAGCCAAGTGAATAGCACTTTGACTGTCACAAAGTACATCCACTTTCTCCTGCTTTCTTCCAATT
>APFE031506948.1:32941-66848 GCA_000404065.3 Pinus taeda | reverse complement strand
CCACACTAAACCACACTTGGAGCCTATATAAAAGTGAGCGTGTGAGCTCATTTCAACAACGCATTCTCTCATCCAACTTCACATAGGAAGTGCAGACTTGGATTGCGCAGAGGGGACAAGGGAAGTGCGCATCTCATGCACTTCTCTTGGTCTTAAAGTCATAGATTGGAAGTAGCACTTGGAAAGAAACCAAGTGTTGGCAGGTGTGCCGTGGGTGGACGTTGAGTTGCAGATTTGTGTCAGGCTTGAGGTAGTGTTGCAGGTGGTTCGGGTGAACTTCTTTCTACCGTGCAAGAGTGCACAAATGATGTAAAGGCAGTTTTATGCCTTGGTTGTAAATTTGGTTAAGTGTTGGCTTGGAGATTTGCCAAGCACACTTGTATCGTATAAACTGATATTCTTAATAAACGGTTGGGCAGACTCACGTTACGGGGAGTTGCCCCTCCCCTTTATACTTGTTGCAATTGTTGTTCTTGTTTTATAATTGCGATGGTTAATGAATGAGTATGGGCTTCATTAAGTATAAAGGATAAATGCATTTTACTTGGTTGCGAAGAACAAACTAAGTATCAGTTGTGAATTAGGCGTAGTCCGCACACATAAGTATTGTTAAAAAGAAAGTGTGGGGTGGTGTTGCACCTCGCCGGCACGGTTGAAAGACCACTGTAGGTTTGGGGGCATGACAGGGTGGGACGGGAATGGACGGCAGGCCACATGCCGGCCACAAGCCATCACGTGGCAGACGTCGAAGGCGAAGGTAATGCAAGCAGCTGGTATAAGGTGACGCTGCAGAGAATAGTAAATGCCCAGCATGGCAATTCGGCTCAAGCAGAGGTTGCAGTTATGGCGGATGAGCTCCAAGGTAAAGCAGGTGAGGCTATAAACAATGTTGCAGCGCATGGTCAAGGAATGTTGGTGGCTCTTCCTTCAAGCAAGTCTTTGCAATTTCGGTTGCCCTGCCTTTCCATCTCCGCCGGGATATCCTCTCTATCTGTCTGGCTCATTCCGCAGTCGGTTCCGGCAGCTGGTTGTTTGGATTACTCTGTGGTCTGTTTGAATTTCCTCCCCTTGACCCCTGTGAGAATGGTGAGACCTCGAAAATGTCTACTTAGCCGTCGAGGCACGTCCAGAGCAGGAACTTCTCGCAGTCACGAGGCAGATAATGCTGTCCATTGCTATCATTGCAATAATTTACGCTCCACTGGAGCTAATCCCCTTCACTCCAGTCAATTCATGGACGCGGGTGCATCGAGCTCGGCTGCCTTGCCTGCCTTCAGCTTTGCTATCTTCAATTTTAGCAATTCCATGAATAACCCACAGATTAGTGCGCATGTTTTGGTCCTGTTCATTGAAAATTCCCAAGAAGACGATGACTCCCTTGATGATCATGGGCAGAGGAAGACTGACAGCAAGATACAAGAAGCAAAGGTTCATGAAACTAATTCGGAGAAGGAGGTTAAAGATCTTGCCACAGACCTAGAAAGTGCATCGAAAAGCAGGCTCGATCAGAGGGAGAGGACCAGTGAAGCAGAAGACACTTTTCCCACTGTTGCTGAAAGGGAAGCTTACGGTTGGTGCCGGGTAGAGGAGGTGCAAATGGACGAATAGTGATGCCCGAGCTCAAGGTTCTTATGGCTCTTCTGTCTGGTCTTCTGGTCTCTTTTATTGTCTGTTTTGGCTTAGTTTTGGCATCAATGCTTTGTGTTTATGTCTCTGAAATTTCGTTAATGGGTTGGTTACCGTTAGTCTCCCCTGCGTAGGATAATCCAGATTTCTGGTTGGCGCCCCTGCGTGGGCTAGCTTTTTGGATGGTTTCGCTTCTCTATTTGGCGCCCCTGCGTGGGCTAGCTCTTTGGATGGTTTCGCTTCTCTGGTTGGTGCCCCTACGTGGGCTAGTTTTTTTATTAGCCTCAACAGCTCCAGGATGATATTCCCAGAGCCTGGTTCTCTCTGTTCTATCATGATATAAATTTTGTCTTCTGTACATAATATATTACCATAGTTTTTACCGATAAAAAAATGATAATAGGAAAAATATATTTTTGATAAATTTTATTATAAATAAAATTTATACTTATTATAAAAAATATTATAATAAAAATAAATCAATATAATGTACAAAAAAATTTACCATCAAATTTTATATATTTAGAGATTGTTTAAATATTTATAAATAAAAAAAATCAATTAAATTTTACAAAAATATTGTTACGACTTAAAATAAATATATATTGATTGTTTGAAAATCTATATATAAAAAAAACATTGTTTATATTTTCAAACTAATTATAATATAACCCACCAACACCATTTAAAAAAAAAAATGGATAAATATATCTAGTTTGATAATTATATAATATTTTTATTTTTCAAATTAATTTTATATATATAAATTGTCAATTAAAAATAATAACATACTATATACCATTTACTGATTAATTATATTTCAAAATTAACATTATCAACATAACAATTTTTTAAGAGAAATTAATGATAAATATTTATCATTTAACCTAAAAAATAAAATAAATAATTATCAACTAATTTACACATATATATAACATATACAATTTGACAAAAAATTAATTAATTAAATATATTATAATAATCATTAATTTAATCTATAAAACTTTATACTTCAAAATTAAAATTAAATTTAAACAATACTTTATATATTACTTTTACTTCCATCTAAAAGTTATAGATATTGTATTACACCTAAAAGTTAATGTTCATAATGAAAATGCCTTCATGTAAATTGAAGTGATAAAGTATATATAGAAAATGCTTTGATGTAATGTTAATTAGTCAAAATTTACACCAAAATATTACATTTACTTAGCTTTGATCTGAATAAAGTTTTGTCAAATGTCTCAACTTCTCAATTATTATGCATGTGATTATGTTATACCTCAAAATCTATATGCAAAAAACTTTTATACAGGTTAAAACATTGGAGTACTTATCCACTTACAAAAGACTTGTATCTCAAAATTCCACAACACTTTCGTGTCAGAAAAGTTTCATAAATTATATCAATTTCATGATAGAAACGTTTCATAAACTATAATAATTTCATAATTATTACTTATTATATATACATCTTATTTCAAAATTTAATTTTGCAATTAAAAAAATGCTAAAATAATAAATACATTTTAGCTATAAAATCTTATATCTTATTTGTAAAAAATTATATCTCAATCTTAATATCACAAAATTTTCATAGAAATAATATTTTAATCTCATTATATTGACATTTTCATATATATAGGGTTTGTGTTACATCGTACAAACATTTTAATTTTCATAAAAATAATCAAAATTTTTAATAAATTAATATAAATATATGATATTTTAAAAAAAATTATTATAATATAATGAATTATTAAAAAAATAATATATTGATTTTAAAAATTTTCAATCTCATAATACCTAGCACTCTGTATTAAAAAAAATTTAATTGCATTTATATTTTAATATAATCAATTCCCACCACTTTATATCCTATAAAATTTTAAATATACCTTAAATTCTAAATTTCTTTATAAAAATAATTTTTTATAAATTATTAAAATATAGATATATAATTTATATATTTTTGGTATCAATCTATATAATTTATATTTTAAATTTATGAAAATGTATATATTTAGTTGTATACATTTTATAAAAAACAATAATACACAGATTTTTTTAAATGGGCGCAATTTTTTTTTTGAAGCTGAAAATTTTCGAAAAAAAAATAATGTTTGTAACCTAGATAGATTTGATTATTCTACATTTAGTAAGACTTTAAAAAATTTACATCTGGCCAAATTTGATTCCTCTTGACACTTGGTAGATAAGAACTTAGATGAAATCTATACTTTTCTTAAATCATATTTATATAGTTATATATTTCACATCTCTAAAATATCTTTATTTTTTATTTTATAAAAACAGTAATAATATATGTAGTTGTACATTTTTCTTTTACATGTTTTATAATGTTTTATAATTTTTACAATTTTCCTTGAATAACCGTGATAAATTAGGTAGTAGTGAAAATTTGTCCCTTTAAAATCACCAGTAAAATCTGGTCTTACTTGAATAAGGGTGATAAATTAACATGTATTCATAAATAACAACAGATCATTGTTCTCACCACTAGTTTAACAAAAAAAACACAAACTTAAAACAATATACTTCGCCATTAAAAAAACTTGGAGTTGTCGGGTGCAGAGTCCGGCGGAAAAACTTGAGGTGAAACCTTAATTTGTATTATTTAAACTAGGTTTTTAACTGCATATTTGGATTCAGCACCCTGAAATACCCTAGTATGCTTTGATTGTGCAGGGATTACCCATCCAGCGTGTGATTTCAATAAATTGCTGCCAGATTTTAGAGAAATTTAACCAGAAAAACCCACCAGAAAAAGTACAAAAAAATTGCAATAAAAACAACTCCAAAAAACATAAATTGAAAGTTCATCGATTTGCAGTAAGTTACTGTGCCCTTTCAAAATTTCAATAAATTGCTGACAGATTTTAGAAAAATTTAACCAAGAAAACTCAAAAAAAAAACTAAAAAAATTACCATAAAAACAACTCCAAAAAACATAAGTTGAAAGTTCATCGATTCGCCCTTTCAAACAAATCGGTTGAAAGTCCACCGTTTTGCAGGAGTTTTCGTGGCGGCCGCAGAAATTTAAGAAGATTCCCGTGTGTTTACATTTAATGCAGTCAACTGCTCCATTGTTGACCGCTTAGTTAGCGGAACGAGAATCAAAAAGGCATTGAAGGCATTGTGCAAAACAATAAGAACTGGTATCGAATCGAGCGGCGTTTCAGCAATTGGTCCACCAAAGAGAATTAAGAAATTGAGTCAAAAGAGAAGAATTGCCATGGTATAGGGGAGGTTAGTGCGATATTATTGACGCGGAGGTATATTGGAATAAAGGGCAGATGGCAGCAAAGTCAGTGACACGGCCAAAAGGTTTTTGATGGGTACATGGAAAAGTGCAGTGCGGTCTCTCTCAAGCCTGAAAATATAAAAAAGCTATATTGGTAAGGGCAGCTATCTGTCTGCCTCGGGACCCAGTAAAATGTGAATTCCGAAATCGTCTATGGCGGCCACTCAAGCAGGCTTTCCCGTAAGTCAAGTCCACGTCAATGGCCCTGCCTGTTTGTGTTCCATATTTTCTGCAATGGCGTCTACATTGGGTTCTAGAAACCATCACAAGTTTCATCATTGTTGCCATATATTTCAATGAGCAAGAAAGACTAAACCAATATGGGTCATAGTTATCTCTTATGGTCCTCGTTTTTTGTTATCTTATTCGTGAATGGTATCCCTGGTGGGATGGCCTTAATGGAATATCCAATCGATACAGAAAATGATGGACCCAATGAACTATAGATTTTATCAAATTACGAAAAAAATTAACAACATGATTCAACTTTTCTGAAGAGTCGGATAATAATGAAAATGTGATCATACCCAAAAATTCCACGGTTTAGAAAACGCGAACCATAATGAAAAATTGGAGCAGTCTAACACTGTCACTGTTTTGGCAGTTTTCGTTGGAATGTAGAGATTCAATTTTTGTGAAATAATAATATTTTATTGATTTAAATTGTATTTTTAAATAAAAATAAATAAATTGTAAAGTATTATTAGAATAATTTAAAAAAAGGTCTGGAGTATGCTCTAAAATTGTTTTTAGTTGATTAAGAGGTCCTTTTTTTCAACAGGTTAACTGTTGCAGAACCAAATGCATCTCCCGGTAGTGAAAGCCTGCCCCCTTACTATTATGAGAAAGTTATTCCAAGTGACATAGTTTACCTTGAATAACTGTGATGAGTCAACTGGTAAAAAAATCAGAATAATTTAAAATTGTGATTTTTTCCATTTTAGTACTCGATTTTCAACAAAATCAACCAAAAATAATTATTCATATAAAACTAAAAAACCTCCTTTTTATATCACTGTATATCATATTTAAAAATTTCTATGACATGTATATATCATATTTATAAATTTATGTGACATGTATGGTGACTTGTGACCACGGTTACTCTCATGGGTCATTTTTTTTGAATGACATAGTCTTGTTATAAGTTTTGGATATTTTTTAGTCATATTTAAGTTTAATTTCAGTCTAATGTGTTTAAAATTTTGCAAATATTTGTTAGAATAGTAATTTTGAGTTGTGAACTCATGATGATTTTAATGTCAAGAAGTTTTTTATGGTGCTGAATATATATATATATATATATATAGATATATAAGATTAAGATTCAAGAAAAATATTTTTCTCATCAAAAACTCCAAAACTTATAATAACTAATCTCTTCTTTATATGATCATTCTTAACTTAATTGCAAATTGAGAAATATTTTGGAAATTTGATAAATGTGAGTGACCTTATTTTTCATTATTCATCATATTTCAAATATATTCCAAAATCTAAATCATTTTTTTATGTGGTTTCATGGACCCATAGATTAGTGACTACTATGTCCATGAAATATTTATACTTTGCAGATCCACCCAAAAAGATCACTTAAAAAGTGTCCTACAAAAAATCACTTCCTGGAGGCTCAACCACACCTGACCCCTAAAATATAAAGTGACTAGACCAATTAAACTAACCCTAAAACTACCCAAATCTGTGATCATCATTCATCCTATCTTAAACCTATTCCAAAATCTACCCTAAATATACTTCAAATTACTCAAATTCCTTAAATACCATATGCAAAAATTTATATTTTACCGTTTTGTATACTGACCACCTTCCTCACCTCTCCTCTCCTCATCGCATACCTAGCTAATCTGTACTCCCCTCATTGCATTCATATCTTCTCAAACCCAACTAAAAGGCCTCTGTGCTCTATAAAGTATGCTGCTTATGTTTCGATAGCCGCATGCGGTGACTGTCTCCCACGTTCACAGTACTTTACTGGGATTTTATGTTTTAGTGAGTTGAGGTCATTTCCCCATGTTGCGGGAGGTGTAATGGTTACATGTGCATTGAAGCACGCAAATCCCTAAACAGCGGCCTAACCTTCGCTTCAACTCCCTAAAAGTTCACAATAAAATGCACAAGGTGCCATAATAGCTTGGGTGGAGAGTTTCATGTATCAGCGCCAAAAGAGTAATCTAAGTTTTCAGGTCATGTGCAGGTCTGAGAATACATGTTAAGGGATTTCAATAATATTTGACAGAGAGAGTGATCAGATATATAAATCGTTTGAGGGCAGGATTGTTTTGTGTCCAAAATGGAGCAGAAAGATGATATAGACCAGGCCGATGAGATGATGCTCCCAGGATTCAGGTTTCATCCTACTGACGAGGAACTGGTTGGTTTCTATCTCCGAAGAAAAGTGCAACAGAGACCTCTATCAATTGAGCTCATCAAGCAACTAGACATCTACAAATATGATCCATGGGACCTTCCAAGTATGTTGAATTTATCCTTCTCTGATATTTGTTCAATTCTGGATATTTCTTAGAATCTAGTTTTGTATTGTAAAACCAAAAAGAAGATAGAGGCACATTAAATTGTTCTGTACCCTTATAATCTATGCAGTCTGTATCATTTTTCTATGTTTTTATTGTTGGAGAGAAACTTCCCAACAATTAGTTGAATTAATTCCTTGAGAAACAACTGAAATTTTAAGGATAGTAGTGTTATGGAATAATTTAGAGTTGAGTCTAATATACTATGCTGGTGTTTGCACTTATACAAGAAGAAATGGCTTCCATCGGAGAGAAGGAATGGTATTTTTACTGCCCAAGGGACAGGAAGTACCGCAACAGTGCTCGACCCAACAGAGTAACATCTGCAGGTTTCTGGAAAGCCACTGGCACAGACCGACCAATTTACTCATCTGATGGCACCAAATGCATTGGCCTCAAAAAATCTCTTGTTTTCTACAAAGGGAGGGCAGCCAAAGGAATCAAAACCGATTGGATGATGCACGAATTTCGTCTTCCAACTGCAGCAGATTCAAAAAGCTCCCTCGACAAGAATCTGCCTCCTAATGTATGTTAAATTCCTTCCTCCAATGAAAAACCCCTTTTAATGTAGCAATAACGTTAAAGAATCTAGAAAAAATTTCATGCTTAACAATTTTGCTGTGGTGTTTTTTTGCAGGATGCATGGGCTATTTGCAGAATTTTTAAGAAGAACACAATTGCACAGAGAGCTCTGTCTCATGCATGGGCACCTCCATTGGCTGAGAGAAGAGTGGAATCTATCAGCTCACCCATGAATTCAGACATGGTCTCGGGCAACTGCATGGGAGCTGTTAACTTCATTCATGATCCCGAGGAACAGTCCAATGAAACTAGAAACCAGACTTCCACTTCTAGCAATCTTTCTAATTCCCAATCCAGTGATCATCAAGGCTACAACCATGATTTCCAGCCAAAGAATGTGGAAATTTCCATGGAGGCTTCCTATACTACGGGCTTGGATGGATCAGACAAAGTGGAGTCTAGCAGATCAATGCCATCTTTCTGTGGTTTAAAATCAATGGGTCTGCCAAATCTGGAGTTACCCAGCAACTACTATTCTCATGTGGATCCTTTATCTCTGAAGGGCACCCTTGATCTAGTAAGTTGCATGCTGCAGATGTCTCCTATGGCAGAGTTTTCTGTAAGACCATCAAGTTCAGATATCACAGCTGCTTTTAGCGATCCCAAGACAAATTACCAGAATTTATCATTCTTCCAACCAGATGCAACTACTGATCATCATGAAGATATATTTCTGAAACACAACATTACCAATGGCCACCACCTTAGTCCCAGATCAGCATCCAGTAATAATCTTTTGCAATTTCCACCTCAGTTGTATGATGTTTTGAAGAGTAATGTTTCATGGGATTAGCCCACCTACACTGTGGAGCTTTATGCCCACAAATTTCCAAATTAGATATGTGTTCTGATTAACCAGATAGACGTCGCTCGTACGAACTATTGTGGATCACAGAGATAAACTCCATAAGATACCAGTCAGCAATAAAGTGTTTTGTTTTTTCCTTTCCCTCAGTGGTTTCATTTGCATTTTACTCTAATTATATAGCAATGTTCAGAGCTTTCGAGTTTCCTATGCTGTTGAGACTTTTATCATAGTGAGATGTTGTCCCAAAAATAATCCATTAGTTAATAATGGAAACCATCAAGTATTGAATGACAAGATATTTAAACTCTGATTGGTGAATGTTCAGATTAGTATCCAGGGTAGATTTTTTAATCTAACCACCTGTGATTGCAAAAAAAAAGTAATGTCTACATTGAAACGCACCGAATCACACTTGACATATTGAGCAAAGTGCCAAATGCTGAAATAAAATAGAAGTAAACATAGGTATTGCCTTCTTCCCAATACAATTGGCAGAATCACACTTGACATATTCTGCAAAGTGTCAAATGTAGAAATAAAATAGAAGTAAACACAGGTATTGCCTTCTTCCCAGCATGGTTGATTCAACAAAGGGTTTGACTCCTGAACTATATAAAGGAGAGGAGTGTACTCTATTCTATTCATTTTTCATGGATAAATTTTAGATTGGTTGGATAGGTAGATCCATTCAAGATTAAAAGAAGTATACACAGATTTAAGATAGGATAGAATTAAAAGATCACCTCTTACAGAGGGTTCATAACATCAATCATATAATGCATTTCAGAATATATACAAAAATCACTCCGAAGGAGCCTATGCCCACCAAATTTTTTTTTTACCTGAATTGCATTCCAGTAATAGTCAATCTGTGATTGGGGAGATGGTGCAAAACGAAGTGAAATTTAAAAGCTGTTGGTTCACGCTCTCAAAAGCTTGGAAAGGAATACTCACATTCTTTAAAAAAAAACGCAGTCTCCTCCTCTCAAATTCAAAATAGGTAAAGCTTGCATAGCACAGAGAAACGTAATTACGAATTTGTGCTAATTATACTGAACTATGAAGAAACCATGAAAACTTCGTTATTCTCTTATTTTTTAATCAATTGTCATGATTTACATTCCTGACTCAATCTATACACACTAAGCTAAGTTTCTAGGTTAGCTATACATATTCATAATAAGTTTAAATCATCCCTAAGTCAATCTATACACATTAATAGTAAGTTTCTAGATGACCTATACACATTCATAATAAGTTTCTAGGTTAGCTATACACATTCATAATAAGTTTAAATCATCCCTAAGTCAATCTATACACATTAATAGTAAGTTTCTAGGTTAGTTCAGATATCTCATATAGTAAGGCTTTTGCTAATCAATATTAGGGTTTCCCATGTTTACTTGTTTAATGGTTAGTTCAGATATCTGAAGACTTTTGCCAACCAATACTCATGTTTAATGAAATTTGTTGTGGGTCGTTCTACTAAGCTCAAGAATATAACCATAGTCCATATTCCAAAAACCAAAATTATTTCTATATGGTTCTACTAAGCTCAAGGATATAACCATAGTCCATTTGCCAAGAACCAAAATTATTTCTATGGTGTGATTAGTCTACAAAATGCACTTGCTCCATGTCTCCATGGCGCTGTGAAAGATATATATCAGTCTCACGTTAAAAATTCAGGCGTCCATCTGTGGACAAGGAGTCGGTTTTATGGGTACAAGAAGGATTGTGCTTTTCTTCTTGTTTACATCCTCTCATCAATACCCGCCAATCCTGTGTGTCTGCTCGTAGAAGCAAGCCAACAGTGAATTATTCTCGGCAAGTTACAGTTGTAGGATAAATGGAAATGGCGTTCACAGTTCTGTAACATCTCTATGATGTGAGATGACATGCGCCCGGAGAAAATCTTGGTAATGCACCATGTCTGCTTTAATACTAGTGCCTGCATCGTCTGATAACACTCAAGTCTCTAAGTCAATATGGTAGCCACAGCTAAGACAAACAAAACCTTTTTTAATAATAAATAATAATAAAATTTCAAACATGGTATTTTGAACCTTATCTGCAACACACTTAGATCCTTTTGCATTTTCATTGTAGCAGATTTAGAAATCAACTTTTACCACAAAATCTCTATTGGATCGATAGAATTCGACAATAAGAACTTGGAAATATAAAAACCCAGGGTAAAACGTTTTGGAAAAATTAAAAACAATAGGGAGAACATCATGCATGAAATTTTGTGCTCTTCTCGTTCATGCATAATTGAACAGGTTTGAAGATTCTTTTACAAAATTCGAATAAGGCAACTACTTCCTATTTTAAAATATATTATCATTTAACTTATCTACCATTTCAAATTTCACATACAATTAATTAATTAATTTCCTTTATTCATATTTAATTAATTAATCAGGTGAAATCTAGTGTTTACTAAAAAACCTATTTTTAGTATTTCAATTTTGTGTTGGGGTGTAATTTTTTTATAATATAAAATTTGAACAAAAGTTTAAGAAGTTTGTTTTTTTGGTGCTGGGTTAAAATAGATATAAGTTCATTTTTACAGTAACATGAAATATAGATCATAAACATTAAATATATAAATTTGGTTTTTTGGTGTTTGGTTAAAATAGATACAAGTTCATTTCAATAATTTATAGTCTTACAAATCCATGAATAATTATTGTGGTTACTAAATTTTACTTATTACTTTAGCTTTTTACTTTATTAGATTTTTATTTTATTTTGACATGAAATATTAAATGACTAAGGCTAAGAGGCCGGGGCATATTTTGTTCCCTGATTAATGAATAATTAAGAGTTAAAGTATTTTAACAAGCACTGAAAGAAAGATTTGTTTTGTTCCCTGATTAATGAATAATTAAGAGTTAAAGTATTTTAACAAGCACTGAAAGAAAGATTTGTTAACCTCCAGAAACAGTTAAATAAAAAAAACAGTTACTCATTTGTTTCCTCAAGAGGAGGAAGGGAGGAAAGGCCTAAGGGGGCAGAATGAAAAAGTAGAGATGAGATGAGTAAAGGGGCAGAAACAATGCTACCCAAATTTCCTTCAACTCGGTAGAATAAACCAATGGGAAAGACTCGAATATAGTCGGAGAGGTATGTGACTTGAGGTTAGACTGTAGTCAGAGAGGTATGTGACTTGAGGGTGGACGGTGAGCCCTGAAGCCCAAGGTAATGCGACTTGAGGCTGCACTGTAGTCGAAGAAGTATGTGACTTGAGGCTGGACTGTGAGCCTTGAAGCCCAAGATACCTCACTGTAGCAGACTCAATTGACTGTGTGGAGAAGGAAGAGCTCAGGGGAGATTTTGGAGGTAATTGTCAGACTCATGCCTCGGTGGTGAGACCTTCCAAGCAAGAACAGAATTACACAATTACTAATGTTGTGAACAAATAAGTAGCCTAATTTTGTCCTTAAGGAACATTAATCGAAAATGATATTACTAGTTCTACAAATTGAATTAATTAGAGATGTTTATTCAAGAGAACTAACTGTGATTTGAACAGAGGATAGTTATGTGTAACCAAGGCAATGCATGTTACTCAAAATAAAAGAATTGTACTAAATACCCTAGAAAATGGAAAGTTGATATCATAGATATTGAGGCAAGGAATGCCAGTATTTTGTATGCTCGAATAGTTTCCAAACGGAAAGGATTAATTGTTGTAGTAGATTATTAATTATATCATATAGTTCCTAAGAACTTTATTGTTAATAACAAGTGACAAATCTTTATGATAGCCGGTTCAAATCTTCTTGATTAAATGTCAAACGAAAAGAGAGAAATAATCTACAATAAACAATCATTCTCTAAGAACCCAGTTATTGCCTTCAATCATATTGCGTTCTTTCTTTTCAACAAATGAAAGGATTTAAACCATCTATCATTCAACTCCATAATGGAATAAACAAGGTGATAGCCTATTCATACCATTAATAAAAAATGGTAAACCATAAATCAGATCAAGATTGGCCAATACAAGTCCGACTTTGGAAGCCATCTAAGTTTTCAAAGGAATGATACATAAACCCTTATGACATTTAAACTGTGTCCTTGACAACGGAACACCTTAAGATTGTGTTACTAAACCTCTTTACAAACATTCATCAGCGAAATTTAATCAAATTAACCCTCGGAAAACTCATACAGATTATGCTGTAAAGAACTGGAATCATCTCAATTCACAAAAATTACCAGAACCCACATTAATAATACATTATAAACTGACAGTGATAGGCGTATAGCCTCTGCCCGAAATCAAACACTTTCACAAGATTAACAACCAATGAAGAATTCAACCAAACAAATAAAAGAAACCAGTGGAATAGAGCTAGCTTTGTAGGGCTCTACATGATAACCAACCTGTAAACAAAGACGTAGGCCCACAATCATTAAGGAAGCAATGGAAGTCACCATAGCCAGAAAAGATGTGAACCCAGCATGGATTAATACCGGCCCAAAACAAAAAAAACCGGATTAGAAACCAAATTGAAAACCAAAAACCCTCTTCATCAAGTTTAAAGGTCAATCACCGAGGAAGCTGTAAGAGAATACCTGAGATAGGGTAATTCTAAAAGAGGGTAGACTGTATGTGCCAAACAAACCCAGAAAAATAAATATCGGTAATCAAACTTGTATAAGAAAGCAAACATAAAAAAATTTCATGAGGCTTATGTTACTCACCTTTCGAGGTCGAGAGCTTCCCAGGTTGCCTTCAACGGGATGGGTAAGCTGGTGGGAGCTTCCTATACAGTTGAATGAATAATCAAACCCCAATCTGAATAATGTCGATGCGAAATCGACATCAAAAAGCACAAAATATAAGAGCAATGAGGAAATGGGTGTGATGGAGTACCTCCTAAATGGAGCATAGCACAAAACCCCATCAGAACCGGAACGAACAAGCAGAAACCTTCTCAGTGCAGCGAATGATCAGCTCAGTTGCAAAGTAGAGAAACCAGAGCACGACATCACCCAATTGACTCCACTGACAGTTGAACATGGGAGGGACAGTTACGAGGTTAAACCCTAGTTGCTCAGAGCTATTGGATCACCAACCCCAGATTAGAGGGGGCAGATCAGGCCAGCTGTCGCATGCCACCAAAGCCTTTTAGCGATTTCATGCAGAGGCATTAACCATCTGAGTACAGTACATAACGTAGTATTGATAACCATAACTCTATTAAATTAATTAATGTACAGTAATGACTTATGTATGTCGATTCCATTGGATTTCCCATGATTCATTAAATGTAAACCATTGTGTTACGTTCATATTTATACGTTGAGTCGGCATTGTAGGTAAGCCTTGGAAACTGTAATGCACGGTAAGATCAGTAATCACAAGGTAAAACAAATAAAAAAAAATTACATTGTATTTTTAATCTAATTAAATGAGGTAGGTGTTACAAATTGTATGAGAGCTCAAATTCGCACACTGAGACTTTTTGGGATATCTATGTATATATAATGTAAAAAAAATGACTAAGTAAATGTGAATGTGAACACAGAGACCAGCACCAAAAGAGAAGAATGCAGAGGAGCCCCAGACCATCGAACCAGCCAGAGGCAACTTATGTGGAAGCCAACCCTGACATACGGATACAACTAGGAGAGGAATCTCGGCAAGCCAATGATGCCCTATTCGAAAATGTTCAATAGTTACGTGCTGAGATGACAAATCTAAGGACATACAATGAACAATTACGACAAGAACAAGAGAGAATTCGTAAAAGTCTATATAATCGACAAAATCAACGGGAACCATATCCCAGTGTTGAATATAGAGAGAAAACCCCGATGACCTATCATGGAGAAGATAATGTTGAGTCAGCTAAAAGAAATAGGGAAGATGAATAAGGACGTTCGAATAATGTTTCCGACCAGCACAAGACAAAAAGATAGAAATCGGAATTACAAGGGGAATTCAAAAAGATAAAACCATCACTCTTTGTAGGAGAATCAGAAGAAGCAGCGGAAGCTTGGCTAATTGACACAGGAAAATACTTTCAAATTTATGACTACACTGATAAACTTAAGGCAAGGCTGGCAATTTATCAGTTAAGGGGTAAGGCTACCCTTTGGTGGGAGGAAATCAAAACTGTGAGAAAAATTGGCGAAGAACAAGTTACGTGGAAAGAATTTCAAAAGCATTTCAAAGATAAGTATTTAACTGAACGTTATTACAATGAAAAATCAAAGGAGTTCCATGAGTTAAGATTGTTAACCTTGACCATGGATGAATATGTGAAATAATTCACCTCCTTATTGCGATATGTACCATACATGTAGGAAGAAAAGGCCAAAATTCGGTGTTTTATTAGTAGCCTACCCAATTTTATGAAGCATAAACTTGAGTTTGATTACTCAAGAACCATGGATGATGCGGTGCGGAAAACCCACATCTGCTACCAGCAAATGAAGCAAAAGAGTGAGGGACCTAAAGGATGATTGAGCAGGAGGGGGAGGAATTTACACCCAAACAGACAAAGAAAAATTACTAATGGAAGGAATATACAGCAAAAACACTTCAGTAAATTTCCAGCAAGGAACTAGTCCAAAGTTGCCTGCTCTGAAAATAGACAGTTGGAAGGGGTTAATAAACATGTTAATGATCAGCAGCCAAAACAGCCTCTGTAATGCTGGGGATGTGGAGAACCCCATTACTACAAAAACTGCCCACATAAAGCTAGAACAAAACAACTTTCAAATATGCAAGAAGCTTCCATGGTTAGCGAGGTGGCAAGGAGTATGCTTAGAATCAACGTTGCTCTGGACGATCATCAAGCAGAATACCAACCCACCATGATTGAGTGTGAAGGTATGATTGCTAATCAATTTGTCTCTATTTTGTTTGATCCAGGTGCTAACCTAAGTTATGTTAGTCCTAAGGTTGTAGAGACTTGTCAACTGCAGAGCAGTAAGTTCCAAAAACCTTGGTTAGTTCAATTAGCCACAAGGGAAAAGAGAAGGGAAATTGCAAAAACCCTGTAACAATTTCTGGACAACCAATTTATGTTGACCTTAATATACTCCGTTTGGGTTCATACGATATTCTAATAGGGATGGATCGGTTGGAAGGATGTTGGTCCCTAGTTGATTGTAAGGAGAAAATTGTAAGCTATATCACTGAGTCAGGGCAAAGAAAGGAAATACAAGGAATCAAGAAAAATATTAAGTTGTGTCCTATTACTGCTAGCCAGCTAGGAAAATTTATTAGGAAAGGTTGTCAAATTTATGTTGTCCAAGTAGGATACACGAACTCCAAGAGTAAAATGACTTCCTTGGAAAATATCCTTGTTATTCAGGAATTTGTTGATGTATTCCCTGAATCGATTTTTGGATTGCCACCTAAGCGTGATATTGATTGCACCATTGAATTAGTTCCTGGTGCAGTCCCTGTGTCCAAAGCCCCTTATGGCATGAGCATACTTGAGTTAACAGAACTCAAAATGCAGCTTCAGGAACTTCTAGATAAAGGTTATATTTGCCGCAGTATGTCTCCTTAGGGAGCCCCCATACTGTTCGTACGGAAGAAAGACGAAACTTTGAGGTTATGCATCAATTATCATCAATTGAATAAACTAACCATAAAAAATAAATACCCTTTACCACGTATTGATGATTTATTTGATCATGTGCAAGCAACTAGAGTGTTCTAAAAAATTGATCTAAGGTTCATCTACCACCAGATAAGGATAAAGGAGGAAGGTATTTGTAAAACTGCTTTTCGAACTCGTTATGGTCATTACAAGTTCGTGGCATTGCCTTTTGGTCTTACAAACGCCCCAGCTACTTTTATGAGTTTGATGCACGGTATTTCCAGCCATATTTAGATAAGAGGAGCATGAAAATCATTTGAGTATAGTGTTGCAAACTTTGTGAGAAAATCAGTTATATGCTAAATATAGCAAGTGTGACCTTTTCAAAAGCCAAATACAATATCTGGGTCACATTATATCAGCAGAGGGAATAGTGATGGATCCGGAAATGATTAAACTATTATGGAATGGACCACCCCAAGGAATGTTGCTGATATTAGATCATTCTTGGGCTTGGCTGGTTATTATTGTCGGTTCATTGAAGGATTTTTAAAAATCGCTTTTCTGATGACCTCATTACAGAAGAAGGGACGCACCTTCTAATGGACAGTTGAATGTCAGCAAAGCTTTGAAAGATTAAAACAATTACTTACCACTGCACCTGTGCTAAAGGTAGCAGATCCAGAGAAATCTTTCATAGTTTGCACGGGTGCAATTAAAGGTGTTGGCGAAGTGTTGACGCAAAAAGGGAAAGTTATAGCCTATGAATCACGTAAATTGAAAGAATATGAGCAGCGATATTCTACCTACGATCTTGAATTGACAGTAGTAGTGCATGCACTTAAAATGTAGTGACACTACCTAGTAGGGAAGAAATTTCTATTATTAATAGATCATAACAGACTTACAAATTTCTTTAACCAATCTAGCTTAAATGCTCGACAAGCCAGATGGACAGCATTTTTGAGTGAATTCAATTTCGAAATGAAGCACCTTAAAGGGAAAGAAAATCGAGTGGTCAACGCATTAAGCAGAAAATTACGTTGTATTTATGAAGTTCAATTCAGCCAAGTGCGATCAAACGTCCCTAAAATAATTAAGGAAGCCTCCCTTAAGGACCCAGAGTATGCCTTCCTTTGGCAGCAGGCAAGGGAAGCTCAAATGAAGGGGGAAACATCTACTTATGAAATACATCCAGATAAAATGCTAACCTTCAGAAACCGAATATATGTTCCTAATCAAAATTCCGTCAAACAATTGATATTGGATGAATTTCATAGGAAACTGTATGTTGCCCACCCAGGGTACCAGAAGCTACTTTCTGCCATCAAAAAAGGTTATTTCTGGCATGGGTTAATAAAGTATGTCACCGAGTACCTATCCAAATGTTTGGAGTGGCAGTTGGTGAAGGCGGGGCATCAGCATCCCGTTGGGCTATTGCAACCATTGCCCATTCGGGAGTGAAAATGGGAAACAAACACTTTAAATTTCATCACTGGTTTACCTCGCACGAAGAAGCAGCACAACTCAATTATGGTAGTGGTGGACAAGCTAAGAAAAATCGTCGCTCATTTCATACCTGTAAAATCCACTTACAAAACAGTGGAAATTGCAGACATATTTATGAAGGAAATTTTTCATCTACACGAAATACCCAAGGTGGTAATTTCTGATAGGGATGTAAAATTTACATCCACATTTTGGAAAACACTCTTTTCCGAGTTGGGTACCCAGATTCAATTTAGTACCGCCTAC
Source organism: Pinus taeda (assembly GCA_000404065.3). NCBI lineage: Eukaryota > Viridiplantae > Streptophyta > Pinopsida > Pinales > Pinaceae > Pinus > Pinus taeda. The sequence goes on along the minus strand of APFE031506948.1, from coordinate 48,623 downwards.
CATCCACATACATATGGTCAAACGAAACAAATGAATCAATTTCTGGAGGACATGTTAAGAATGTTTGTGATGCAACAGCCACATAAGTGGGAAGATTACCTCCATTTAGTGGAATTTTCTTATAATAACAGACACCATGAATCACTGGGCATGAGTCCCTTTGAGGTGTTGTATGGAAGAAAGTGCAAAGTGCTTATACATTGGAATAGCAAGTCAAAAGACTAACCCTGGGTCGTGACATGTTAGTAGAAATGGAGGAGATAGTTAAGAAGGTTCGTCAGAATCTAAAAGATGTCGAGGATAGACAGAAGATTTATGAAGATAAAAAAAGAACATACAAGGAATTCCAGTTGGGGGATCATGTATACCTGAGGGTAAAGCCCCAAAAAGGTACCTTACAGTGGAGGGGTTGTGCTAAGTTAGCACCTCGATACTGTGGACCTTTTCAAGTCTTAGAACGGATTGGACCTGTAGCATACAAGCTTGCATTACCAAGCCATATCCGGGTCCATAATGTTTTTTATGTTTCCTTGATAAAAAATATGTGTACAACCCTCAACATATAATTAACTGGAAAAATATATAGGTAATAAGTTAATAGAATATATAACTTCAAAATTAATTATTTTGGAAGGTTTTTTACGGTAGAATGTATATGTGCAGGTCGAACCGGAAGGAGATTTTCCGGCAGAACTTTTTCGTATTCTCGATCGGAGAGAAACCACCTTGCAGAAGTGAGCCATCACCCAAGTTAAAGTGCAGTGGAAGCACTTTGGCCTAGAAGAGGCCACCTGGGAAGAAAAGGAATTTATACGGAAAGCTTACCCGGTATTATTTTCTTAAATAAAAAAGAACACTAGGGACGGAGTTCCTCACATTGAGGGGGAGATGTAACACCCCATACTGCATGAACAATTATTGTGGTTACTAAGTTTTAATTATTTCTTTAGATTTTTACTTTATTTTGACATGGAATGTTAAATGACTAAGGCTGATTAATTAATAATCAGGAGTTAAAGTATTTTAACAAGAACTGAAAGAAACAGTTGTTAACCTCCAGAAACAGTTAAATAAAAAAACAATTACACATTTGTTTCCTCAAGAGGAGGAAAGGAGGAAAGGCCTAGGGGCCCAGAATGAAAAATTTGAGATGAGATGAGTAAAGGGGCGGAAACAATGCTACCCAAATTTCCTTGTGTTGGGTGGAATAAACCAGTGGGAAAGACTCGAATACAGTTGGAGAGGTATGTGACTTGAGGCTGGACCGTGAGCCCTAAAGCCCAAGATACCTGACTATAGCAGACTCAATTGACTGTGTGGAGAAGGAAGAACTCGGGGGAGAGTTTGGACGTAATTGCTAGACTCATGGTTGGGTGGTGAGACCTTCCAAGCAAAAACAGAGTTACACAATTACTAATGTTGTGAACATATAAGTAGCCTAATTCTATCCTTAAGGAACATTAGTCAAAAATGATATTACTAGTTCTACAAATTGAATTAATTAGATATGTTTATTCTAAGAGAACTAACTATGATTTTCACATAGTATAGTTATGTGTAACTAGGGAAATGCATGTTATTCAAAATAAAATAACTGTACTAAATACCCTAGAAAATGGAAAGCTAATATTGTAGATATTGAGGCAAGGAATGCCAGTATTTTGTATGCTTGAGTAGTTTCCTAACAGAAAGGATTAATTGTTGTAGTAGATTATTACTTATATCATATAGTTCTTGAGAACTGTATTGTTAATAACAAGTGACAAATATTTATGATAGCCAGTTCAAATCTTCTTGATTAAATGTCAAACGAAAAGAGAGAAATAATCTACAACAAACAATCATTCTCTAAGAACCCAGTTATTGCCTTCAATCATATTATGTTATTTCTGTTTAACAAACGAAAGGATTCAAACCATCTATGATTCAATTCCAGAATGGAATAAACAAGGTGATATCTTATTCATGTTATTAATTAAAAACGGTAAACCATAAATCAAAGTCGAGATGAGCCGATACAAGTCCGGCTTTGGAAGCCATCTAAGTTTTCAAAGGAATGATACATAAACCCTTATGAAATTCAAATTGTGTCCTTGACAGTGGAACACCTTAAGATTGTGTTATTAAACCTCTTTACAAACATTCATCAACAAAATTTAATCAACTTAACCCTCAGCAAACTCATAAAAACTATGCCGTAAAGAACTGGAATCAACTCGGTTCGCAAAAATTATTAGAATCCACATTAATAATACATTATATACCGGTGGTGACAGGCGTATAGCCTTCGCCCGAAATCAAGCACTTTCACAAGTTTAATAGCCAATGAAGAATTCAACCAAGCAACTAAAAGAAACCTGTGGAATAGAGCTAGCTCCGTAGGGCTCTGCATGATAACCAACATGTAAACAAAGAAGCAGGCCCACAAGCATTAAGGAAGCAATGGAAGTTACCATGGCCACGAAAGATGTGAACTCGGCATGGATTAATACCTACCCAAAACACAGAAACCGGATTAGAAACCAAATTGAAAACCAAAAACCCTCTTCGTCAAGTTTAAAGGTCAATCGTTAAGGAAGCTGCAAGAAAATACCTAAGATAGGGAAATTCTGAAAGAGGGTAGACTGCCTGTGCCAAACAAACCCAGAAAAATAAATATTAGTAATCAAACTGGTATAAGAAAGCAAACCATAAACAAATTTTGTGAGGTTTCCGTTACTCACCTTTCCGAGGTCGAGAGCTGCCCAAGTTGCCTTCCACAAGATGGGTAAGCTCGCGGGAGCTTCCTATAGAGTTGAATGAATAATCAAATCCCAATCTAAATAACCCTGTTGTGAAATCGACAACAAGAAGCACATAATATAAGAGAAATGAGGAAACGAGTGTGATGGAGTACCTCCTGAATGGAGCATAGCACAAAACCCCATTGGAACCAGAACGAACAAGCATAAACCCTGTAAGTATAGCGAATGACCAACCCAGTTGTAGAGTAGAGAAACCAAAGTATGACATCACCAAAATGACTCCACTGACAGCCGAAAATGGGAGGGACAGTTACGATGTTAAACCCTAGCCGCTGAGAGTCATCGGATTACCAACCCCAGATCGGAAGGGGCAGATCAAGCCAGTTGTTGCATGCCACTAGAGCCTTCTAGCGATTTCAGGCATAGGCATTAACCATGTGAGTATAGTAAATAACGTAGTACTAATAACCATAACTCTATTAAATTAATTAATGTACAGTAATGACTTATGTATGTCGATTCCGTTGGATTTCCCATGATTCATTAAATGTAAACCATTGTGTTATGTTAATATTTATACATTGAGTCGATGTTGTAGGTAAGCCATGGAAAATGTAATGCACGATAAGATCATTAATCAGTAAAACAAATAAAAAAAATTATATTGTATTTTTAATTTTGAATGAGGTAGCTTTTACGAAAACATAGATCATAAACATTATATATATGTTTATAGGTTTAATATTGATCATATTTTTTGAAATTTACTCATTTTCTTTAATTGGTTGAAAATAAAATTATCATCATATTTATATATTTTCAAAATTTATTATATTAATGTAATTATCTATCATTCATATAATATATATATATATATATTGAAATTATTTATTTTTCTCAATTGAAAGTAATAAAAAAAATATCAAAGATCAACATTGAATATGTTCTTATTACACAAACAGATGTGTCTTTTTTGGAATAATGCTTCAAGAATTCTAATTTAATTTATCAATAAATTTTTAATAGGTGGATGGTAGGTATATAACCTCTATGAATATTTAAAATGTTTTTAGTAATAGTTTAGGATACAAGATTAATTTATGCTAAAAATAGTTATGCTCTTTTTACTTTTCATTATTAAAAAATGATAAAATTAAAATAAAATAATCTATATATATGAAATGAATTATGGTTTTTTGGTCATGTGGTATTGATAAGCAATGGTATTAGCCCATGGTATTATAACAAAACCTATTTATAGGTTAATAATCTCCATGATAAAGTGACCATGAGTATCCACAGTTAAAAATATTGTTACATAATTTGTAAACGATCAAAATTATGTATGTGTATATGTCTAAAATAATTATAATGGATTTAATGTATTGATTTTAATGCATATGTCAAACTCAATTTCAATGCCAACATTAATTTCTATTTCTATTCAATTTCAAAAGTGTTTACTTTATGGTACATATTAATTTATATTACTGTTAATCAAACTTTCCTTTTTAAGATCGATCTAAAAACTGACATCACTTAAAAATATTCACAAATAATTACTTTAAATTTCCATATACAATATCACTTTGACATAGTTAACTTCTAACCCTATATAATATTTTGAAAAGATTTAAAATTGAAAATCCTTTTCTATTTTCAAATTTATCTAACTTTATATATAGTTATAAGTTTAGTGATATCAAAAAAAAAATAACTAAAAAAACATAAAATTGTGTAATTATCCATGAAAAATAAATATTTTACTTGAATATGTAAACTAGTAAAAAGCATCTCAAGTATCTAATTTATGTTTCCATGAAAAAAAATTGAATAGAGTCGATCTTTGTAGACAAATTCAAGGGATCACTTTATGTTACCTCATTAACCGACCCTTAATGATAAAAACATTTAAATTTTATTATAGCATTATTGTTCTTTCCTAGCAAATATATAGGTGACTATGTGTATAGACTAAAGGATATTCTTGAACACACTTTCTATATATATATATATTAAATGCATTTGTTGTAGCCAATCATATTTAGTTTTGTGCATTTGACATAAGCTGTCTTTCTTTGATTTTGCTCGGAACTCAACTTTAAAGGTAAGACAACATTGTCTTTGTTGCGAAAATGAATGGTATAGATTACGGTATTTTTCAGATTTATGGTAATTTTGAAAAGAAATCTATAAACTGTATAATTATAAATTATGTATAAAGTTTTATGTAGGAATATATGTCAATTTTTAAATTTATATTTAAATTTTGTAATTTTATAAATTTGATTTTAAAAAAATAATAAGTGCTTTTTATCTTATTTGTTTATAATTGTACTTTTTAATTTCGATATATGTTGTAAACAAAATCATTATTTATAGGAGCTTCGGATGTAATAGGAAAGGTGAAAATGTAATCTAGTTTTGGATTATAATGCAAGTTAGGGATAAGATTAATGGTAGGAGAGTTGGGAGTGTAATATTGTTCATAATTTAGTTTAAGAGTGTAATGTAGGTTAGGGTTAGGATTAATGGTTTGAGAGGTGTGGTGCAATCATTTGGGGAATCAAAAGCAATAATGTTTCTATTCCTTGTTAGCATGAGAAATGATGTATTGTGAGGAAAAGGTGGATGATACAGATAACTAGTTCTTCTCTACATAAATGCTTTGACCAGCTCTCATATTATTAGTCACATAAAAAAGAATAAGAAGAATCTAAAACATCACCCCTCTTCTTCCATCAATATGAAATCTGATATCTTACTTGATCGTACTAATACCAATGCAATCACACCAAAACCCACTTTCCCTTTCAATTTGGTACTAGTTACAGTAATCAAAGTCAGTTTTTAATTGATTGGGATTTCACACACAATAATCTTATTTCTCAACCCTAGGATTTTGCTATGTTCCATATCCATTAGAGTGTCTCAAGTTATATAGTTTTTATATCGTTGACCATGTAAGCACAAGGCCATTATAATTATAATATTGCAAATCATCGATATGCATCTCTATGGTTTTAGAATTCATGGAATCTTGGAACTATATAAAAAATCATTAGTTGTGGAATTCATGGAATCATGGAAATCTTTGAGCTTCATATTTTGTAGAATCTTATGAGCTTTGGTGATCCAAAATGATCCAGTGGATCAAAATATGCTCAAAAATAAAAGTGCTTGAAATCACCCGAAACTAGTGCCAAATCGTAGATATTATTGTTCTAATTCTAATGATGCTTAAATCACCTCAATCTAACACTGTATGCGATAGTTATCACGTTCTGAAGTTTTTGGCAAATAGCTAAAAAGTCAACTTGTAGAGTTGACTAGGCTGCTAACTGGGCATACTCTATAGTGATGTCATACTGATGTCAGCATGCTAACTAGGATGTACAAATGATGGTGGACCATATTGGGAATGACAAGTGAAAATGTCGTACCGATTGAGGTGTCGAGTTTTGTTTGGTTGGTTGTGTTTGAGGTGGGCCAATAAGGAGGCACCATGTGGCCCAATGGGAGGGCTCCACGTAGCCCTCAATTTGTGTGCAAAAAAATTGATGTGTCGTCCAACCGACCCGGCAAGGTTCAACCCCACAACCTCACTACAATAAACCACACACTTTATCATTACACCATTTGGTTGGGACTTAACTGTATGGTGGCGTCGGTTACATTTAAAGTAAACCAACGATGTGTTTTGGGGGAGGGGTCAGGACACATGGTCGTAGCCCCGGTCATATTGCAACCCACGTGACTATGGCAAAGGCGAAGTGGGGCAGAGCGGTTAAGCCTAGCCCCGAGGCATGTGACACCACATACAACCGTGACTAGAGCACTAGGTGAGAGGGGGAGAGGATTTAAGTCCTAGCCCCTAGTTCCATTGTTGATTCTAAGACCACACCCAATAGGAAGTTTAAAAATGGCACACAAATTTCAAAATTGAATTTGGGTGGGAGGCCCAAGCCCTGGCCCCCGGTCATGTCTAACTACCCTAAATTGTCAGTCAATTCAATGGAGGGCCTAGGCCAGAGGGGCGAGTGCGTGGCCCAGCCCCTGGCCACATGGCACCATAAGACTGAGAGTGGGATTGAAAATTGGGTGCTGAGGGGTATTGGCACATTTAAATAGGCGACAATTTACACCTTTTTCAATGGGAATTTCGTTGTTCCCAAGAAAATTTGTCACTCGACGGTCTACCAAAAGGGGTGATTCGTTGCTCAGTTAGCCAATCTTGTCATTTTGCAGGATAGATAGTAGAGAAATGTTCCAGGAGGCCTAACTTGGTCATTTTTCAGTCTTTTTGAGCCTAAGAAGGGCTTACACAAGGGTTTTTGGGTGTTCTGAACACAATGAAAATATTATTTTTATGATTTGAGCACTGTATATTGGACAATTTGCAGATCCAAATCCTTTTTTATTGTCGACAGAGACTATTTTGAGGCCATATTTGGACCTTGTTGACCATGGAAAAAGCATAAACAGGGTTTTTCAAGCCTTCCGGACGTAACTGCAACATTTGTTTCTTCAGTAGAGCAGCCAGTTTTTCAGTCTATTCTCAGTATGCTTATGGAGAAAAACCATTTCAACACTTCATTATGAAGCAGTTGAATTTTGTGATTTTTATCTCAGAATGAGTATAAGGCCCTGTTGCCACATTCAGTGAGAGAGTCCTTTTTCTTTTGACACCATCATTTTCTATGTTGTTGAGTCAACTTGTGAGTGAGAATTCTCTGAAGGAGAACGTTTCTTTGTAGGAGGAACAAATGCCACTATAGAAGGAGGTTTACTCTATGAGTCAAATATTTGTGATGTACTATTTTTGTTGTTGAGATCAATAAAGTGACCTATCCATTGGAGCAAGGCCCGAAGTCGAAGCCCAGGAGGGGTGAATTTCGTTATCACATGATTTTTCTCTTCTTCATTTTCATCGTGCTGGGTTTCATGTGATTTTTTTCATCTTTAAGTTCATTGAAAACTTAACTATTCACCTTTGAATAAGTTACATTCCAAGCGACCGTTTAAAGACCCAAATTTATCAAACTTGCAAAGTGTCAAAGATAACTCAATTTCTATTTTTAAATCATTTGGCTTGCTTTAATTTTGGATATTCCATGCTTTTAGAATTTGAAAAACCTATTATATGAATTATAAATGTATGTAATGTAGTTCATATATGTATGTGTAATGGATCTAATTTACATGTAATTGTTCGAAGTGTAATTATTTTTTAATGTAGTATTATTTCCATATGTAAAAACATCTCCCCATACTGGGATATAGAGATCCTATGGATGCAAAAAATTATAATTTACAAATATTTTATTTTAAAACTTGTATAATTTATCTAACTAAAATCTATTTATGAAAAACTAAATTTTCTTATTTCAATTGTTGCAAACTTGAATTTTATTACAATGAGAGGGAGATTACTATTATTATCAATCATGCACTTTAAAAATGATAATAATTCAATAATTGTAGTCCACTTCGAGGGGGAAACCTGATTTTCCAATGAATACAATGTATAACACCATATATCATGATCCTAACACTAGGTCTCCTTAGTGTGTGTGCATGTGTATGTGAGAAAAATGATACAATTATAATAAAATGGAACCATGAAAGGTTCTAGCCTACATAACAATATAATAATAGAAATGCATTCCATCAATATCTAGGGCTTACTAAGGGGTTTTAAGGCTAATATGGGGCTTATATAAGGCTTAACATTCCCATCCCCTTCAAACAAGTATTTTCCACAATATTTGGCTATCTGCAGGTGTTTCTGCATGAACAATTCATCTTCCCATATCAACTCTTCCATTGGTATGTTCTTACATCTAATGACGTACTCAATAATTGTTGGATTTATCAACTGCTTATTGCTTGTTTTCAAGATTGATTCTGATTCTTATATGCTTTTCCCTTCTTGATTAATCTCTAGTAAAATAGTTTGTACTGGGATATTATCTTTGATTGCCTAAATTTTAAGCAAGAAACATGGAATATTGGATGTATACATGAAGATAGAGGCAACTCCAATTCATAAGCCATACTTCCAATCTTTTTCAAGCCTTATAAGGGACAATACCTTAGTGCTATTTTATTGTCCTTATTTATTGTTTGAGGGACATATGTTTATATGGTTGTAGTCTCAAAAATACCCAATCCCCCACTTCAAATTCCCTTTCACTATGATGTTGATATGTTTGTTGTTTCATCCTACTTCGTGCCATAACCAATTTGTCCTTCAATAGTTTGAGAACCTCTTATTGGTGTCATATGTGATCCTCTACTACTTGAACCTTAACAGTCCCTTTCAAGGGTGATGTGATGGATGGAGGAAGATATCCATAAAGTGCCATAAATGGTGAATTTTTTTATGAGGTATGGTAGGATGTGTTGTACCTCCATCCTATCGAGGGAATCCATTTGACCCATGTGACGATTTATCAAATTCAAAGAAATGAAGGTATAATTCCAATCATTTATTCACAATGTTAGTTTTCCCATCAGATTGAAGATGGTAAGATGAGATATGAGCTAATTGAGTACACAAACAATAAAATAATTTAGTCCAAAATTTCCCATTGCAAATTCTCTATCACTTACAATATCTTAGGTATTCCATGTAGCTTTTAGATTATTTCCATGAATGATTTTTCCACTATAGTTTCTTTAAAAGGATGAGAAAGAGAGCAAAAATAGGCATACTTTTTCATTTGATTTACCACTACCATAATGAGATTCTTTCTTTCCAGTTTTGGTAAATCTATAATAAAATACATTAAAAGTTATTTCCAATGCTAGCTTGGTATGGCTAATGGTTGATGGAGCCTTGGATCTTGATTGTCTCTCTCTTATTTGTTTGGCATACCACACATTTAGCCAAAAACTTTTGCACATCTACTTTACGACCTTCCCAAAATAAATATTTCTTGATCTTGCATTGTGTCTTCAAGAACCTTGAATGTCATCCTAGATGAGAAGTGTGTAATTCGAAAAGGATAATCTATTTGAGTTGAGAATTATTACATAAGGATAAGTAATCTTGATACCACAACAATTCATTCTTCCACATAAATTTTCTACTACATTGAGGTCATCCTATAGTTGTTGAATGATCTTTCATACCTTCTCATTTTTCTTCCATTCTATCCTTGCTTCTTCCACCTATTTATATTGTGGAATGGAAATAGCATATAATAAACCTTTTGTGTCATCGTCTTTCCTTGAGAGTTCATCTTCCACAATATTTTTCTTTCCTCATGTTTTCCCTTTCCGTAGATAATTTCAAAATCATAACCCAACATCGCGATGACCTATTTTTGTTGCTCTTCTAAAGATAGTCTTTGCTCCAAGAAGTACTTCAAATTATCATGTTCTATTTTTATTTTTAAGTTTCTTTCTATTAGGTGTGGATGGTATTTATTAACTACATGTAGTATGGCCAACATTTCTTCTTCATAGATGGGTTTGAGTAAGTTCTTCCCTTTTAGTTTGATACTTTCAATAAAATGGGTCATCCTTATTGCATCAAAACTACACCAATGCCATGGTACGAGACATCACGATCCATAGTGAAGGTTTTTGTGAAGTCAGATATCACCAGGATGAGAGTTTTACACATAACCTATTTAAGTTTTTCAAAATCTCTGGTTCCTTATTTAGTCCAATATGATCCATTCTTTAATAATTTTTCTAGAGGTGTTGCTATTTGACCATAATTCTTGAAAACTTACAATAATATCTTGTCAATCCTAAGAATCATTTAAGTTTCTACAAGGTATTGGGGATTGGCCATTCCCTCATATATTTTATTTTTTTAGGATCCACTCTGACACCCTCATGTGATGAAAATCAAATATTATACTTCTTGAACCCAAAAGGCACACTTGAAAGGATTTGCATACAATTGTCTCACTTCCAATGATGTTAAAACCCTATAAACATGTTGTACATGTGCTATTTCCAAGATTTGTTATATATTAGTACGTCATCAAAAAATATTAACTCATTTTTCTAAGGAAGGGTTTGAAAATAGAATTCACTAAGCTTTGAAATGTTGAAGGTGCATTTGTAAGTCCAAATGGAATAACCAAAAATTCATAATGACCTTCATGAATTATAAAGGATGTTTTGGGAATCTCTTCTTGCCTCATTCTGACTTAATGATATCCAAAATGGAGATCCAACTTAGTAAATAAAACGGTTCCATGCAATTCATGTAATTATTCGTTAATGACAAGAATAGAAAACATATCTCTCATTTTCATTTTGTTAAGTTGCCTGTAGTATGGACACATATGCCATGAACCATCCATTTTGATAATCATCACAACTAGTGAATAGAAAGAACTTTTTATAGTGTAGCGAAAAGTATGAATGAGTTAGTTGGCCTCACTCCCAAAGCTTGAGTTGAATTACAAACAAACAAACAAAACAAACAAAACAACCAAAAAAACAAAACAAAAACAAAAAACAAACAAACAAACAAACAAAAACTTTTGTTTGGGCTAACATTTGTGAAATGTCAATCCTGACAGATGATCCTAAAAATTCTTTTATTTTTTTATGTTTTCTTGTCAGCTTTCCTCTAGCTATCATTTCCTCTATTTCTTGTTTGGCTATGCTATCCAAATGTTTCTAAAATTTAGGAGCATCAAGGGCAATATCCTTAAACACTTCGGGCCAATTGATTCCAACTACCTATTCCTCGTCAACTATGGTATCCACCACCTTACTAGTCGACTTTTTAGAAGTCTTTGGTAAGGATCCAACCAAGTTGACTTTAAATGGTATAGTGTGTTTTTTTCCTCCCTTTCTTCTTCCTTCTCACCATCTGTGAAATGGATAATCACTTCAGTCTACGGATACATTACACCTTCTTGGATGAGAAAGATAATGTTTGTTTGCCGACTTAATTCTACAAAAAATTGTTGAGTTTAAGGTTGGTATGGTGGTTAAACATCAGATGAATTGACATACCAAACCTCGTTCGATTCCAAACCTATATGAATATGAGATGTGCTAGGTAGGGTCTGACGTATTTGTTGTGACATCCTCCATCTATTTGATACTAACTTTAAGTTGAGTATCCAATTCCTGAATATTTCTTGTGGGGATTTCAACTCAAGAATACTCGACAAACCGTGTGTGAAACACTTAAAGTTTCTCATTAATGGAATTGATTTATTAGTAAATGTAGTCTTGACTTAGCGGCTTCCTCCTTGAGTTCTTGGAAATCTGCAATAAATGGTTCCCACAAATAATCCCTAATTCCTGCTTTATAGAGAATTTGTAGCTCTTCAAAACATATCTTGTTGACTGCGCCCAATTTCTTGAAGTTCATGTAGTGTTTTTCCCATGAAGGTTCATCGACCTTGGCCTATTTAATTTTATAGAAACAAACCTCTAGCTATGTTGTTGTATTATTTATCAAATCTATCTTTTTCCCTCGACTCAACTATAACTTTCTCATCTTGAAAATGAGCTCATATCCTTGTCATCTAGAAATAATCTTGAAATTATAGTCCTCTTAATAAATTGAGGAGGTCGAAGTCTGAAATATTTGGGCTTGAGATAACAGGGATTTCAGAGAGCTCTATGATTGTAACAAATGATAACACAAGCACATGAATGGGTAACTTTGGTAACTTTATTGGTTTTATGTGCATACTTGATTTATATGCGTTGTTATTATTTTCATCTCTGATTTCCAACTATGTTTGTCCCATCACATTTATGTTCATTGTTCCCATTACTTTTGACTCGTGTAGAGCACGTGGCCTAGCTACTTTGGCATTTTTGGCAATAGGCACGTTTTTGAAATACACCAAGTCATCATAAGAATTAATTACGTTAGGTGAAGTATGTCTATCATTTTTATGATATCAGTCAGGTAAGATCCCTTTGTTCATTTGAGACTTGAAGTCAAGTTTTGGTCTCTCAATTGTGCTTCTATTCGAGTCGAATTTTCCTTGTATTTTATAGCATTGTTGAAACCTATGTCGACAGTATTTTCTCTTCTCATAGTGTTGCAGCCGATGATGGTCACCTAAGTGTTGATGTGATATTATATTAAGAGAAACTCTCAAATCTTCAACTCACTTTGTTACTATGATATATAGTTGGCATGTTGATCCTTTTGGTGGTACTTATTTGCTAGCGTGGTTGTTACTATACCTACTTTTATAACTACTTCGTTTACCAATAATTTTGATTGTTAATGTGTCTTTAATTATTAACTTAAATTTAAAATTACTATACATACAGTTGGGAGACTAGGATGCTAGAAAGTTTTTTTCAATATAGCCCATGTCCACTGGCACCTCAATGAGGTTTTCACCAATGGCCATGTTGAAGTCATCAAGATATATATTTTTTCAATCGAGCATCATTTACTACATATTCAAGTAGGCGCCCTTGAAGTGTCTTCAATTGCACTACACCTAAAGTTCATTTATCTTCTAATACAAAGGGGCATAGCCATGCAATTTCCAAATTTCTTGGCTTCCCCTTTATTCGACTATACAACAAATATAAATTTTTTACTTTTAAGTTCTTTGTTTGTAAAATCATGTCATGGAGCCTTTGTTTCTTTTTGTGTGCTTTTTTATGTTGGAGTGCATGTAATCTATCTTTTTTTAGTCAATGAAGTTATTGAAGTCACTCTCTTTCATCTTTGTCAATGTCATAGTTTAGCACGGACAAAAAACTTGTTGCATTTGTTGTATTATGCAATGCCATTGTTGCTTCTTGTCCATAGACTAACTTAAATTGTATGTGCCTAGTTGATCATTTATATGTCATGTGATATGCCCATAAAATTATTGATATTTTATCATCCAATCATCTTTGTTGATATTACATACCTTGGTAATTCCTTTTTACAAGGTCTTTTTAATGGATTCTGCCATGTCATTCGCCTGTTGATGGTAAGTCACTATATTTTTATGCTCAATCATGAACTTGTGTAGCATTAACAAGGTGTGTTCCCCTGTCGTTAATTGTAGTCATGGGGGCCTTGATCTTGATTTAAACAGGAACACAACAAATTACAGAAATAACCATAAGCACAGAGATGTAGCAAAAATAATACTTCATTTCATTAATGTAAAATACTGAAATATGCTTACAAACAGAAATGGAAATGGGCGATGGTAGCTTATCTCTGAGAAGATATGTGGCGGCTACATGCCTTTGAATTGTGTTACAATGAGGCTTGAAGGCCTATTTATTGTTGATAAACAACGGAAAACCCTAAACATCCAAAAACCTAACCCTAGGAGATGAAGCACCACGCTATGGGCCCTGTTTTGGGTAAAATGGTACATCAACTTCCCGAGGTTGTAACTTTGGCATACAATCTTCTTTGATGTGCACCATAGCTCGTTAGAAATATATATCTGAAGAATACCACTTTGGGAAGAGAAACATTCGTCCATGGAGCCATGTTTCTCCCAGTTTTCCCAAAAAACATTGTTTATGGCCTCAAAACGGCTTCGGAAGTTTGGGACCCGAAAAACTGCTAAAAATAGTAAATTATGCTACAATTAAGGAAACTGAAAAACTGAAAGAGACAGTTGTAGGGGTCCAAGTGAGATAGGTGGGTGGCCACCAACATCCACCTGGATCAGGCCTCCAAATATTGTTACTATATTTTCATAAATAAACTTAGTTGCTAGTTATTTTATATAGAATTTTACTAGTTTGGCTTCTACCCACTTCCGAAATAATATATTGTGCACCTATCCTTTTAGTCGTTTTGGGGAATGGGCTAATAAAGTTGATAACCCAAATCTCAAATGGTAGGGTTAGGTTTATAGAGTAGTGAAATTTCATTCTTCAACAATGGTTGACCTATCCTTTGACAAATATCACACTTCTAGACTTCTATTTGAGAGTCTTTAAACAAGGTTGGACACCATAATCCTACTTGAATTATGGTCGTCATGTTGCCCTGCTAATTTCCACCAATAGAGCCTTTGAGGGATTCATCTCATATATCCTTCCTCTCATGCTCCAACGCACATCTTTAGAGTATTTTTCCCATCCCCATTTTATATAATCATCTATTGATTAATGTGAACGAAGATGCTTTTATTTCCAAAATTTAATTTTTCTTTCAAATAACCCATTTGGTGCTTTTCCTGAATGCAAAAACTAAATAATTTCTACAGCCTCAACAAGATTTTTTAACTTTAAATAATTGTGCATCTAGAAGGTCATCATCGAATTCCATTGATTATTCTCTTGTTTCAAGTAAAGATTAGTGGTCCGAACTAACATTCTTTTTCCTAAGTCGGAATATCACTTCAAAATCAAATTCCTAAAATAATAATATCCGTCGACAAATTTGGCCCTGGTACACTGATTCATTGACAAGATATATTAAACCTTGGTGGTTTGTGAAGACTATAAAAGGATTAGCCAAAAGGTAGTGCCAGATTTTTTGGAAAGCAAAAATCATAGCTAGCACTTCTCATTTTGTCATCAAATAGTTTCTTTCAGCTTTATTCAGCTGTTTATTGGCATAAACATTTGGATGGTCTATAGACTCTATGTTGGGTTGTGTTAATACTACAATGACTATCGCATTTGACACATCAACGAGCACATGAGATTTCTTTGACCAGTCAGGATATTTTAGTATGGGCACTTCTAGTATATTCTTCTTCATTAGTTCAAGTGACTCATTTCATTCCTTAGTCCAATTATATGAACATCCTTCTTGAGTACCTCATCAATTGGGAAAGTTATGTCAGAGTAATGTATAATAATTTTCCTATAGTATCTTGTATGACCCAGAAAATTTTTAATATGCTTTTGATTTACCAAATCTTTTAGGTCCAATATCACTTTAATTTTTGCCATATATACCTTGATCTCATCGTTTCATGCTACATGGCCCAACAATATTCTTATTGGTGTAG
>APFE031506948.1:6836-20701 GCA_000404065.3 Pinus taeda | reverse complement strand
AGTCAAATCTTTCAATTTAATCAAGGTAATCTTGTCTTCAGCTCCAACCTTGATCAGCCCTGATTATACTCAAGATTTCATTTTGTTTTCTTTTGCTTCTGAGCATACATTGGCAGCCGTGTTAATGCAAAAGAGAGAAAGAGTTGAGAGGCCAATTGCATTTTTCAGCCGAATCATAAGAGACGGGGCGCTGAATTATAATATCATTGAGAAGCAAGCGTTAGCACTGATTAAGGCTTTGAAAGATTTCCGAGTATACATACTTCATTCTCATGTATTGGCATATGTTCCTAGAGCGGCCGTAAAGGATGTCTTGGTACAAACAGAGCCGGAAGGTAGGAGGGGTAAGTGGATTGCTGCTCTTTTAGAATATGATGTTGAGATCAAGCCTACCAAGCTGATAAAAGGCCAAGGTCTAGCAAAGTTGATGGCTGAAACAAACCTTCATGCCCTTGACATCAACTTGATTGCTGCCTTATCCGACGGTGAAGAAGAAAATTCAGCAGTTCAGGTATCGGATATTTTCATTACTTCTCCTTGGTATGCTGATATAGTTTATGTGCTTCAAAATGTATCTGCACCTCCTGGAATGTCAAGAAACAAAGCAAGGACATTGAAGCTAAAGGCTGCTAAGTTTTGCATTATGAAATCTGCACTATATTGGAAAGATCCCGGTGGCATCTTGCTGAATTGTTTGGTTGAAGAGGAAGCAAAGGTAACAGTAGAAGATTTCCATAAAGGCGACTGTGGAGGTCATTTATTTTGGAAAGCTACAGCCAATAAGATCTTACGGGCTGGTTTCTATTGGCCTACTCTATTTTCTGATGTGTGCAAAGCGGTGAAAAGCTACCATGAATGCCAGATATTCCAAGGGAAACAAAGATTGCAGCCATTGCCTCTCAAATCGGTGGAGATCAGTGCACCATTTCAACAGTGGGGTTTAGACTTCATTGGCGAAATTCACCCAGCATCATCCGGGCAGCATCGATGGATCTTAACCACCACCGATTACTTCACAAAGTGGATAGAAGCAATTCCCACTCGGCAGGCCACGGATGAGGTAATCATTTCTTTTCTTGAAAATAATATTTTGTCACGTTTTGGCTATCCATCCAAATTGATTACAGATAATGCGGCAGCATTTAAGTCCAAGCGAATGGTTGATTTTTGTCATAAGTATAACATCAGCTTGGGGCATTCCACGGCTTATCATCCGCAAGGTAATGGGCTGGCCGAGTCATCAAATAAGTCACTAGTGAATATTATCAAGAAGATGCTGGAAATTAACAAGAAGAGTTGGCATAACAAGTTGGTGAATGCATTATGGGCTGATCGGGTAAGTCAAAAGAAGTCAATTGGTATGTCGCCATTTGAGTTAGTTTATGGAATTGATGCAGTTTTTCCAACATCACTTAGTGTGCCGGTCGCAAGATTGCTCCAAGAAGCGGGTGAAGATTCGGATCCAATGCAACGGCGAATCAATCAAATGATTCACTTACAACAAACCCGGGAAGAGGTTTTCCAAAATTCCTTGAGGCTGCAAGAGCGCATCAAGAAGATCTATGATAAGAAGGCAAAGTTGGAAAACTTTCAGTTGGAGGATGTTGTTTTGAGATGGGATGCCCGAAATGAGGACAAAGGTAAGCACGGTAAATTTGATAATTTGTGGAAAGGTCCTTATAAGATTGCTGCATATCGTGGTCTTAATGCTTTCCTTCTCAAAGAGATGAACGGCGATGAATGTCCCGGTGGGTCGGTGAATGGCCGGCTTTTGAAAAGATATCATGCTTGAGCAATTGCTGCTCTAATCATCCTCATTGTAATTACCATTTTTCTTTCATATTACAGCAAGTGTGAACTGATCTCTCCTCCTTAGTTTGGGGCCCGCGGTGAAGGCTATATTCTAAGGATAGAGATTGGTTGGTGTGAAGTGTTCAGATTGTTTATTTTCTGCAAGAGTTAGTTGGTTTGTGTCTAAGTCCTTTAAAAATTTTAGTTTTTCAGTCCAAGTCCAAATATAGTCATTTCAAGTTTGGTCATGTGTGTACAGTCGACTCCATTTGCCCAATGAATAAAACACTGGTCTGCTATCCCAGAGGTCTAAAGTTCTTGGCACCTCCAAGGAGCTACCATCCCCATTGGAGCCAATGTTAGTGTAGGTCTTAAGCCCTCCATCGGTGATCAAACAGCTCTTTGCATATGCATATGTAGGTGTCTCATCAGCATCAGTTTTGCATCCCGTTAGGCATGCCATAACACTGATGGAGGAGCTGGTATTGTTCCCTTCTTGGCTTTGCTGGAATCAGGTCATACCATTTGAAAAAACTTGTGTCACACTTGTTTCATTTTTGTCTTGAAATTCCAAGTCTAGGTCTAGGGTTTCGGTCAAAATCATTGCCAGGTCATGAGTCAAAAGTCTGATGGTCTTCAGCAAGCCAGAAGGAGGTTTGTAATTATGTTTTATTGATAGTTTTCATCTGCTACAGCTTATTTTTACCTTGGTTTTAAAAACTCTGTTTTTAAACCCAAGGTCATGTGAAAATGGCAACAATAAAGAAAATTTTCAAAAATCTTCAGAATGCCGGCAACAACCCTGGTTTCTTCCTCAGAATCCATCAGAGAATCAACCTGCAAAAAGAACCAAGTGAAAACACTCAAAAAATCAATTTCAGGCAAAGTGCAACTTAAAAAACAGTGTTAAATTAAATGCCAAAACATGCAACATTTGAAAGTGGGTTTGATGTTTTAATTTTTTTTTTTAATGTGGACCTATAAAGACCAAAAAGCCCTCTTCATGGCCTCATTATACATTGACAAACTTGCAAGACACAAAGAGAAGAAAAGAGAGGCGATTTTGCTGCGATTTTAGTCATTTCTGGAGGAGCGACTAGTCAAGTTGGAGGTGCGACTAGTTGGGCAGGTGCGACTAGTCAGAGTTGCTCCCACAGTGTAATTTTTGAACCGGAGCGACGAGTCAGAGGGGTGCTACTAGTCGAGCTGGGTTTGCCAGAAACGTGCCAAATCACCCAAATCGCCCTCCCAAATTGCTAAATCGACCAGGTAAGCTCCAAATTCATCTATGATAACAAGGAATAAGTGAATGATGACATGTCTCATGGTTTTCTCCTTTAATATTTGCAAGAGAAATGGTGAATTTAGCTGTTGTTAATGTAGGCAAATATGCTAGGGTTTGTGTGTTTTCTCAAGGTTAAATCCTTCTTATCCCATCCTTGTTTCCTTTTAAATTAAATTCACAAATGTTGCTACATGTTTATCTTTTATTTCACTTATTTCATTTGTAAGAAATACAAAGTTTCCCATCCCATATTCCTACAAAATCTATCCCTCCCCAAATCCCTTCACAAAACCCTAATGCCCTTCATATTCCAAACAAACCCTAAATGCCCTTCCCACTTCCCACAGCAAACAAACTAAATGGACCAACAGCAAGGAAACAAAACAAAAGAATAAAAAAAATATATAAAAAAATTGATGTGAAAAGACAAATAGCAATATTATGCCAAAATGACAAAATATGAAAAGAGAGATATTGCTGTGTATAAAAAGAGGCAGGCTGTTGTTATGACATTCATAAAAAACAAAAGAAAAATTAAAAATTGCAGCTGTATATATTTAGAAAGCTGTGGTTTTGGTCAACAAAATTATATTGTTGTGCTTCCCAAAAACAAACCCTGTTTTCCCTTTTTATCATTCCCTTTTTGAAGTTGTCAATCTCCTTTTGACAAAAATACAAATGAAGCCCTCTTTCCCCTACAACCAAATGTACATGAATCCCTTTCAAATAACAGTTTGCTTCATGATGTACATTAAAGGACACATTGAAGGACAAAAACTCAAATGAATAATGTGGTCTCATACCCCCCCTGTTGAAATATATGTTCTTTCCCTCAGTCACCTATCATACATGTTTTCCCTTATGATTAAATCCTAATAATGTATTTCGTTGCAAATGATTTCCTGAAAGATGAGATGATATGTTAACATTTTGTGAAATATCCTCCCTAAAAATCCCTGTTTTTATTCCCCATTCCTTATTAAAAATCCCTCCCCTAACATTTCCCTTATGATTTTTTCCCTTTGAAAACAGCATACTTCTCAGCATTTTGCAGGCAGAGGCAGCAGTTCTATTTACCTTTCAGCTTGCTCATCTGGTTCCAAAACCATGTCAGACACCGAGAGTTATGAGCCTAGTGATGACCATTTATCAGCTACACAGGTGGTGGTACAGCAGAGGGTTCCTAAGAGGGGTGGTCATCATAGGAGACAGGAACCTACTTCTTTTGGCAGCATTGCAGGCTTGTCCTTTGGCAATGAACGGTTTTTGGTACATGTCATGTTTTCAGTTCTGTGAGAGGCTTGCTCACATTCAGCAACATAGTGAGTTGGCACGTTTATTTGTTTTGCACCTTCATGATGGGCAGGTCACTCTTGCAGGGGTGAATTTTGTGTTATCTCCAGAGATGATTTCAGAGGCTACCGGGATACCGAATGTAGGGGAAGTGTGGCCCAAGCGCAAACTGCTAGACTTTATCTTTTTTGAGCCATATGTCAGGCCCTCATTTGTGAGCCACTTGTCAGGGATCTTTCCTTCCAGATTCCTCCGGGTGGAGTATGCTTCGATCATGAAGCTTATCATGTAGTACTTTACATGTGACGGAAGATTTTCACTGGTCTCCACTTGTCATATTCGCATGTTGATGCACTTTACCAGGGTGAGGATGATGAACATCCCGGTTTTCTTCTGCCAGGACATTCAGAGGATGTCATCCGTATTTCAGAGGTGGACCCCAGCCCAGTAGCATAGGAGTCTGTGCCATCATGGTCTCATTTAGCTCATTGTTTCCCATCAGTTGAGGCAGCAGGGCATTTCATGGGCAGACTTCATTTCTCATGAGGTTTTTACAGCGACATCACGGCCACAGCCAGAGCCATAAAGAGGTCAGCCAGAGCCACAGATCATTCATGAGGAGAGAGGTCCATCACGCTAGGCAGAGATTATTGTGCCTACACATGTTGTTTCCCTACTACAGTGTACATATCAGAGGGGTCATAGGACCTTGTTTGCAGCAGCTCGAGAGTATTTTCTCCACAGCAGGTGGAAGGGGTCTCGTCGTCATCATCAGATCAGCGAGTGTTATCTCCACATCAGGTGGAAGGGGCCTCGTTGCTGACAGCAGCACAGGTAGCAGAGAGGGGCAAGCAGCCCATGATTGAGGAGAGAGTGTTTGGTGCTCCGGTTATTGATCTCAACACTGATTCTCCTATCACAGAGCTCAAGGATATCATCCGAGAGTAAAGCACCGAGATTCATTCGCTGCAGACACAATTATTGAGGGCAAAATGGGTAATCACATATTTGGAGCAGCGAAACAAACAGCTGGAGGATGAGAAGGAATTGGACGAGCTATGGAGAATTCGAAGTGACCGAGTCATCAACCGTAGGAGGCCTGGTGACTTGCTGCCCAAAGAGAGAGAGTCCATGCTTATCCGAGTCAACACACACTTAGAGGGGCTGTTGGCTAAGGCCAATCGGAACAACAAGTTGCTAAGAAACATGAAAAATCATTATTGGGCAAGAATGCATGTTTGCAAGGCGAAGATGAAAATTCTTCAAAAGAGGTTGACCAAGGCTCCCAAAGGAAGGAAGAAGACGAACCCGCTCAGTATCTTGGCTGAGGCCTCTCTCACTCACCATGGTACTCATTATTTTCCTCCAAGCAGCAAACCCAAGAGATTTTGAGGATTTTGAGGCATTTTTGGCATTTTTTGGAATTTTACAGGTTTTGGCCACTCGACTCGTCTCACCCCGTACGAGATGAGTCGTCGATACAGCTCGGAACGGGGAAAACTCTACATGGTTGGATTTTTCATGCAAAAGTACACTTGCCTATGAAAGGGTTTCCAATTTTGTGAAGATTTGGGCAGCCAAAAGCTCAAAATACAGCCAAATTTTGACTTTTAGCCCCTTTTTTGAGTTGCAGAAAGAAGTCTTGGGAGATTTGATTTTTGAGGGGTCAAATAAACTCCAAATTCAGAAATTCTGGTTGGGCTGGAAAGTAGATTTCCAAACCTTTCCAACGAGCTATCCTGCACTTGATTTGGACTCCGGGAAGGCCCTCAAACAGCGCTGCCAAAAGGTGCGACTAGTCAAGCCAGAGGTGCGACCAGTCAAGCAAAATTTGCAGGTTTTTGAACCAAGTTCGCCAGCTAAGCACAGTTTTCACTTGGGTTGATTATTTAGGCTTGTAATTGATGGATTCTTGTGTAAATTTCATGGCATTAGATACTTTTACTCTTCTTTACCTCTTCTAGAAGCTTCTTTGATGTAAAAAGTTAATATTTAATGCATGGATAGACTTCCTAACTTTTAGAGGCAAGTTGTTGTGCTGGCCTATTATCTAGTCACTGATTTAGAATTAGTTGTAACAGCTCCTAGGAAGCTGAGCTAGACCCCTAGAGGTGGGGGAAGAGGTTTAACCTTCTATATTATGCCTTCTCTTTCTCATTTTCATGGGTGGACTCTAGAGGGAGAAGCGCTATTGTATTATTGACTTGTATTTCTGCAATTTGAGGAAAAGGAAGGCCAGGGTTTTGCAGACTTCATTGTGGATTCTTGTGGATTATTATGTTGATGGTGTGTTTCCTACTGTTATTGTAAGTGTTTTTATGTGTTCCATTTCTTAATCTCTTGCTGCTATTTAAACAAAAGAAGTGATAAAGTTTGAATTCATGCATGCCATGCTCAGCTTTCAATTTTGTTTAAAATTTATGTTTTCCACTGTCTAGAGAGGATTCAAATTCATTGTTCACCCTCTTTAGCCTCTCTTCTTTCTTCCTTGATCATCTCTTTCAGCTAAAGGCATCAGCATAAACTCCTACCTTGCCCCAAAGACCCACCTGCAAAAACTAAGCTCAATACCCGCACCCTGAATTGCACTCCCTCCAATTGCCACCAAAAAACCCAAAAACTCTAAACCAATCCCCCTTATCAGTTTACTAGCCTAAAATCCTTGTTCCTAATTGGTCAACTCATCCTATTGAAAAAATCCACCGAGTTTTGACCCAAGAGAGCTTTCTCATACCTCGTAGGTCTAGCTACGAGGTGAAATGGTTTGATGTAGCTTTGAGGTTTGTCTATCTTAGCCTAGGTGAAATCTCAAGTGCTAACAGCGTCGTGACCTATCTGTACCAGGGTCGATTCTTAACTTGCGTCCTCTATTTTTCCCCAATATGTCACATGTGGGACCCAGGGGCAACCTGCCACTTGGCACTTCCCCATTTGATGGAACCTTTTCCATGTCATCCAATCCTGCCACGTGTCAAAGTCAAACCTGAACTTTGAATTGCCTTAACTTCTGCATATGAGTTCAGACTTGAGTGTTGTTCATACCATTGGATTCAAAATGACGAGCTTTTTGATCTGAAGTTGAGTTTGATAAAATTTTGAAACTTTTTTTTTTGAGCATAAACTTGAGCACCTGATCTCTCCTCCCCACTGGAAGCCTTTTGGACCCTAAAATATTATATTCAGTTATTGAACAGATAAAGGTATTGTTCCCTCACCTTCCCCTCTTCAATCCATTTGTCCTTTGATGGATTTGTACCTTTGAGACCCACTCGAAGATAATCAACATTTCCCATTCTTGATGACCTCGTTCTTCTGCCAAGTATGGTGTCTTACTGAAGCTCATCAAGAAATTCTGGAGAAAAATCTTCAATTGATGGAACCTATACACTTTCTCCTTGATCTTCAATCAAAGGAAGCTCATACAATATCAAATTTTCAACATTAACAATGGAATAAATTTGCATATATGAAGGCAAATCAAGCTTGAAAGCATTATTACCAATCTTTTCTAGAATTTTAAATGGACCATAACAGTTTGGTTTCAGATTTTTACCTTCACCTTAAAGCCTTTCCTTACTAATTTAAATCCAAACTTCATCACCTACTTGAAATTGATG
The DNA here is from genome assembly GCA_000404065.3 of Pinus taeda. Lineage (NCBI taxonomy): Eukaryota > Viridiplantae > Streptophyta > Pinopsida > Pinales > Pinaceae > Pinus > Pinus taeda. The sequence continues at coordinate 12,715 of APFE031506948.1, read as the reverse complement.
ATCCACACGATGTTTATCATGTCTTGCCTTATACTTGCCTTGACTCTTTTCTAGTTGTTCTTGAATTGTTTGGTGAATCAACTAAATTTTCTCAATGAATTTCTTTTCTCTGTCTATGTCGCTATGTCCATCTACAACTACATATTTCTCAAAGATGAAAGCCAAAGGCGATCTAGGCAAATAAGCAATGCATGCCTCAAAGGGCAAAGTTAGAGTAGAAGAGTGTTTTGCTTGATTGTAAGCATGTTGAATATCATTCAACTGTTCATCCCACAACTTAGGATGTTTATTGCAATATCCTCTTAGCAAATGAATAATTTTCATGTCAACCACTTCAGTTTGACCATCTGTTTACGGATGGAAGGTTGTACTTTTATTCAACTAGGTGTCCTTCAAGTTCCATAAACTTGACCAAAAATTCCCAACAAATCGGGAATCACGATCACTTACAATAGAAGTAGGTAATCCAAAATGAACCCATACATTTTGAAAGAAAAGTTGAGCTTTTTGTTCAACTATAATTTGTTTTTTACAAGGAATTAATATGCACACCTTGTTGAACCTATCCACAAATATGTACAAATAATCATGACATTTTCTTGATAAAGGAAGACCTCCTACAAAATCCATAGAAACACTCTACCATGGACGCGAAGGCACTGGAAGTGGTGTGTACAATCCTATTTTCCTATTACTAGGCTTACTGACTACACACAATGAACAACCTCTGATAAAACATGACACACTTTCAAGCATACGATGCCAATAAAAATACCTCTGAAGATTTGCCACTATTTTACTTACACCGTAATGTCCAACAATAAGAGAAGTGTGCTCTTCCCTTGTGACATTTACTCTCTCTCCCTGTGGAATGCAAAGTTTTCCCAAATGATACAACAGATTATCATGCACATGGTAGTCTAATTCCTCAAATTGGTGGCCTTGACTAAAGTTTGAATATACCTCTTGAAAGTCAACATCATGTGCGTATTTTTCAACATAACTTTCAGGAAAAACAAAATTATTCTTGAGTAAAATGGCTACATTAACAACCAGTCTAGAAAGCATCTCAGCAACTCTGTTATAAATACCTTTCTTATACTTATTACCAAGTGGAATTGTTGTAAAAATCCCATCCAACAAAAGTGCCTTGATTGCTGCAATTTTGCTTGAGATTGTAGATATTGCAAAGGTTGATGATCGGTGTGAATAATGGTTTCTTTACTCATCAAGTAATGCTTCCATTTCTTCACACTATCTCTTTATCGTGTGTAGTATAGTTAATAAAAACACCATTAAAAATCTCATAATGAAATGAAATGGGCTTACCATGCTCTAAAAGAATTGCACCCATGGCATAGTCACTTGCATCTGTTTGTATTTCAAATGGTTGTTTGAAATATGGCAATGCTAATATTGGGGCTGAACTAATCTTTTGTTTTAAATCAATAAATTCTTTTTGTTGTTTGCCTCCCCACTGGAAGACAACCTTCACGTTGGTCAAAGCATGTAGTGGAGCTGCTATGGAAGAGAAATTGGCAATGAACTTCCTCCAGTACTGCGTTGCTTTGAGGAAACTTCTTATTCTGTGATTGATTTGGGTATTAGCCAATTCACAATGATCGAAACTTTAGAGGGGTCAATCTTCAGCTCACCTCCTCCAACTATTTCACCCAAATACACTAAGGAAGTTTTCCCGAATTCACATTTGGACATCTTCAAAAATAATTGTTCTTTTCTCAAGACATCCAACACTTTCCTCACATGCTTGACATGCTCTTCTCATGATTTGTTAAATATCAAAATATCATCTAAATAGACAATTAAAAAATCATCAAGGAAGGATCTTAAAATATCATTCATAACTCTCATGAATGTTGTAACAACCTCGATTTTAAAATATATAAATAATTACATCAATAATGCGATGTTAGGCCCCTATACTACTAGTGTAACCCCTTATTTTTATTAGTACAACCCCCTTATTATATTTTTGTACCCATGTAGTCCCCATATTGTTACTATTGTGCCCCATAGAAACCCACTATTGTTATTATTATGCCCTTACATTATTATTGTTATGTCGGCTCTGATTATACTATGACACCTTAGACTCCTATATATAGAAAGGAGGTATTTTCATTTGTATCATCCAAGAATTGTTCATTTGTGTAATGTAAAGGAGGTTTACTCCTCGAAGAGGCTGAATTCTATGGTGTTGATCTCTCTTTTCTATCTTTTTTTGAGCTGGTTTCATAACATTTGGTATCAGAGCTGTGGATTCTAGGCTTTCGCTGCTCCAAACAGGTCATCGTGGCATTTTCGCTATAACTTTTTTCTGTGACATTTCAGATGCTAAAAAAAAACCCATTTGGGGTGAAATCATTCTGAATCTCAGGTCTGAATTTCAGAGCTTTTTGTGCTATATTTGCGGAGATATGATCTGAGGAATTTGGAATTTTTGCAGACTCCCGAATTACATTCCAAACAGGTGACCTGGGGAAAATAGTCATAACTTTTGTTTTGAGCATCAGATTGAAATTTTGTAAGAAGTTACAGAAAGAGGATAAATTGTAGTTTCTTGTGTATATTTTTCAGATCCTAAGGTTAAAACAGTGACACGTAGCACTTCATACAAGTTTGCTCTTCTGAAAAGGTATATAATTAGGTCATCTTGGGAGATTGTGCATAACTATTTCTTGGAAAATCTAAATTCGATCAGATTGGTGGCATTGGCAAGAGGACGTAAAGGGCTATTGCAAGTCGTGATTTCAGAACTGGAAGATCTGAAATTACATAGTTATAGTCGTTTCAAGGTCGAGCTCCTAAAATCAAGAAAAAGCGAGATGAGGAAGTTTGATGGCAAGGATCTGATAAATTGGATACTACAAATTGAGAAATATTTTGATCTACATGGTGTACCACTGTTACAAAAGGTATGTATTGCATCTAATTATTTAGAACCGAATCAATTTTTATGGTATAAAGGGCTTTTTTCTCGTAAACCACTTGTCACGTGGTCAATTTTCACGGAGGAAATGATAGCACATTATGAGGATACAAAGAGAAACTCCTTCTTTAGCCAATTGATAAATTTGAAACAAAAGGGTTCAATGGAAGAGCACATTGAAGACTTTCAAAAATTGAATAGAAGGGTGAATTATATTCCAGAGAAGCAAAGGATTGATGTCTTCATAGGGACTTTAAAGGATAACGTTCAACATAAGGTTCGTTTTGGGGAACCTGATTCATTGGACGAGGCATTCGAGTTGGAAAGAAAAACTGAAAGCAAAATTATGAAAACAAGGAATTCCACCACTCATGACTATAATTATGGAAGTGCTTCTTCTCCTAGCCTTCCACAACGTACAAGGCTTACACCACAACAGTTGGAAGAAAAAAGAGAAAAAGGGCTTTGTTACAATTGTGATAAAAAATGCACTAAAAGTCATAAGTGTGTTGAGAAGAAATTATTTTACATAGAGTATGAAGAGGAGGAAGAAAAGGATCAAGAAACATCAAAAGAAAAGGATATATGCCAGGACCCATCCCCAGAGAAAGAAGAAGTGAATCCGACCATATCTTGTAAAGCATTGGCAAGAATTACCATTCAAACTCTCAAGATAGAAGGACATATGAAGAAGAAAAAAGGTTCAAGAAGTGAAAGATCACATCGAGAAAGAAGAAATGAATCCAACCAAATCTTGTAATGCATTGGCTTGAATTACTACTCCTCAAATGATCAAGATAGAAGGACATATCAAGAAGAAAAATTTTCAAGAAGTGAAAGATCACATCGAGCATCAAGAAATGAATCTGACCATATCTTGTAAAACATTGGAAGAAATTTCCACTCCTCAAACTCTCAAGATAGAAGAAAATATCAGGAAGAAAATGGTTCAAGCAGTGAAAGATCACATCGAGCATCAACAACAAGTTCTCCAACTTTTAAAGGATAACGCCACTTTTGTGCAGATTTGAATGAAAAAACAGGTAGATCAACATCGCAACGAAGAAAATTTTGATGTAGGTGATTGGGTATTTTTACGGTTACATCTCAAGCAAACTATTTATGAGATGGAAATGTTGGCAATACTACATGCACTTAAGAAATGGTGACCTTACCCAATGGGAAGACACTTCAAGGTATAAATGGATCATGATAGTCTTAAATACATTTTAGAACAAATATTATCATTGGAAGAACATAAAAAATGGGTCACAAATATGTTGGGTTATGACTTTGACATCATCTACAGAAAAGGGAAGAAATTTTTTGTTGTATATGCACTCTCAAGAAACGATGAGGATGTGGAAGCATTGTTTTGTGCTATTTCTATTATCCAACCAAATTGGATAAGCGAAGCAAGGAATGAATGGAAGAAGGACAAAGAAGTGTGGCCACTCATTCAAAAGTTGCAGAATATCTCAATTCAAACAATATTGCCAAAACTTGAAGAGGAAGGAAAAATCATATTGGAACCTGGAGCAGTCATAGAAACAAGAATCCGACAGCTAGGAAATCGATCAATTTCAGAGTATCTCATCAAGTGGAAGAACTTACTGGCTGAAGGTTCCACATGGGAGGACAAAAATTTTATACAGAAGCATCAAAAACTACTCAAGCGTTGAGGACAACACTTTTTGAAGGAGAGGGGCATGTTAGGTCCCTATACTACTAGTGTAACCCCTTATTGTTATTAGTACAACCCCCTTATTATATTGTTGTACCCAGTAGTCCCCATATTGTTACTATTGTGCCCCATAGAAGCCCACTATTGTTATTATTATGCCCTTACATTATTATTGTTATGTCGGCTCTAATTATACTATGACCCCTTAGACTCCTATATATAAAAATGAGGTATTTTCATTTGTATCATCCAAGAATTGTTTATTTGTGTAATGTAAAGGAGGTTGCCCCCTCGAAGAGGTTAAATTCTAAGGCATTGGTCTCTCTTTTCTATCTTTTTGTGAGTTGGTTTCATAACATGAAGTTTTCCCGAATTCACATTTAAACATCTTCAAAAATAACTATTTTTTTTCAAGACATCAAACACTTTCCTCACATGCTTGACATGCTCTTCTCGTGATTTGCTAAATATCAAAATATCATCTAAATAGACAATTACAAAATCATCAAGGAAGGATCTTAAAATATCATTCATAACTCTCATGAATGTTGTAACAACCTTGATTTTAAAATATATAAATAATTACATCAATAATGCGATTTATAATCAACGCACAATTAATCAACTATTTAACATAGAATTTTAGAAATATGAGTAGAGACAACTTACCTGTGGCAATGATATCCCTTACTTGTTATTTCGGAGTTGAACGCTATTTGAATCCTGTTAACCGCAACAATGTTTTGGGGACAACTCTCCACCCAACCGTAGGCTCAATTGCACAAAATCTTTCTACAGTTGGCCACCCCTGAGCCCTCAATCAACGTACTACTGCCAGGGAATCCTTTGTCTCACCACACTTTTTCCCAAGAAAATGGATGATGGAATCATGGAATGATCTCTCATCTTCCTCAACGTCTATTAAATAGAGCAAAAATTGGAAAGGGAACTGCATGCACACATTCCATGTGTCAACACGCAACTTTTATTTTCTTATTTTAAGATTTACTTAAGTTAAATTTTCTCTTAATTTATTTCTTTCTTATTTTATTCATTTGTACTTTTTGATAACTTTACTTATTTTTACTAATTTTATAGTCATTTGGGTTAACTCTTTCTTATTTTATTTTATTTTTTGTTAACCTGATTTTTTATTACTATTTTATAGTTTTACTTTTATATCTACTAATTTAGAACTCTAGTATTGTTATTTACTATTTTATTTATTTGTTATTATTATATTTA
>APFE031506938.1:175783-194890 GCA_000404065.3 Pinus taeda | reverse complement strand
GCTCCACTAATGAAGTTAATCATGAAATATTTCAGCTGTGAGGGACGGTTCTCTCGTTTATATGCTTATCACATCAGGTTGCTCATGCATTTTACCAGGGTACAGATGATGAACATCCCATAATTCATTTGCCAGAACATAGAGAGGATGAACACCTTTATGCAGCGCAAAACCCCTCAGCAGCAACTTAACAGTGTTTATCATTTTTCTCTTATTAAGATTTTGGTGGTTCACCAGCTTGGATTACAGGGCATTACTTGGGATGATTTCATCTCCCGTGACCTCTTCAGCACTTCACAAGGATTATCATAGGTCCAACATGAGATAGGTGGTCCTTCTCATCAGTATGAGTGCCATGAGACCACTAGTGTGCCGGTATTCATCACATATCAGAGGGGCGTTAGACATTTGTTCGCAACAGCAAAGCGAGTGTTATCTCCACCCGGGGTGGAAGGGGCCTCAGTTCCGACATCAACAACACAGGTACAGGACAGAGGCAAGGAGCCAATGCATGACGAAGGGCCATCAGGTGAATGAGAGACTGACTTCATTCTCATTCATGATGATGATACAAATGTGGAGAGTGCCAAACTTAGAGGGATCATGCAGGAGCAACAAACGGAGAGAAAAGCCTTGTCTCTCAATTTGGAGAGGGCTAAGTGGATTATCAGATACTTGGAGCAGAGGAATAAACAGCTTGAAGACCAGCAGGAGATCATGGAGCTGCAAAACATCCGCGAGAATCGTTGATCTACCCAACAGAGGAGGATTGAGCTCACTCCATTAGAGCAAGAGATTAATGATGACCGAGAGTCTTGGCTCGAGCAGATCAACATCCACCTTGAGAGACTACTAGAAAAGGCCGAAAAGGACAAAGCATTATTGAGGCATATGGTTTATCATTACAGGGCACGCAATATGAGTTCCAAGGCTTGGATAAGGAATTTGAAGGCGAAATTTAGGAAGGCAACAAAAAGACAAAAGAGGAAAAAAGAGAAAGATTGGCTCTGAATCTTGGCCGAAGCCTCTTTGGCCTAGCATGGCACTTCATAGAGAAGCTCCAGCCCAAAATTTTTCAAACAATTTGGGGCATTTTTGGTCTTTTGACAAATTTTGGTACAAAAACAGGGTTTTTCTCCCTGTGCGCCGCGCCACGTGGCGCGCGCTTATGCTAGGGAGCTCTAAATTGCAAAAAATATATATTTTTGAATTTGGCATGAAAATCATGACTGCTGGTGCATGGCCAAGAAGTTTGGGCAAGTTTTGAGTCCTCAGGAGGTCAAAAACACCGAAAAAATGACCTCTCTGCCCCTATTTTGACACACAGGAAGCAGTCTTGGGAGATTGAAGTTTTGGAGGGGCAAACGAGCACCAAATTTAGAAATTCCACTTGGGTTGGAAAGTAGACAGGCAGGGATTTCTAGCAATCTTGGGCTCAATTTGGACTTCAGAAAGTGCCTCAAAATTAGCTCCAAAGTGGCACAACGCATACATCTTTTGGCGCGACGCACAAAGCCCGAAAGGCCAAATCACTTTCGCTCCGCGAGAATTCGATTTGCAATTTTCTCCAAGTGGGCCCGTTCATTAACAATACATTTTTCTTGGCACCAAAGGCAAAGTTTAAAAAACATTTTCATTAAAGGTTGGCCTCTATCCAAGTGGCAAAAGGAAGGTGAGCAGTCACCCAAAAAATCTACGCTACAGTTTTGTCATTATTGTAACACTGCACCTGTCACTAATGGTTGGCTTTTCATTCCCAGTTTGTAATGATTTAAAAAACTCCCCAACTTGGGTCGATCCATTTCCTGATGGCAGAGTCTATTTATTGTATGAAAAATCATTTGCAAAGGGTTGGTTGAAGTTTCTGGGAGTAGCGTAGAGAAAAACCCAGCATATTCATTGTATAGCTTGACCAGGAGATTAATGAAAAAATGATGCAACTCTGATTTATGAGATTCCTGTGGCGTGAGTTTTAGCATGTGTTTCTTTCTTTGTTTTATATGTAATGTATAATGTTTTTTAGCTCATTCATATTCATTCCCAGTTGAATGTTTTTTAAGTAGGAAAGGTAGAATCCATTTTTATGCTTTGCCTTGTAAAGCATTCATACTTCATGTGTTTTCCTCTGTCTGAGAAGGATTCACGTATATGCCCTTTTCAACTTTTCTCAACTGTCTTTTCACCACATATTATTTCAGTTTGATTTGCTAAAACCTCCATGCCTATCTTGCCTCACGAAATACTCTACGTCTTTGATTTAATTTCCCATCCAGGCTGTCCTTTGGCCCTACACAACCTAGAAATTTCAGTCATTCAAAAATCGCCTTTTCCATATTTATTTACTAGTCTAAATTCAATATTCATTGTAAGTCATTTCAGACCATATTGTTTATTCTTCACTGAGCGTGACTCGGAGATAGCCCTCTCCTGTTTCTGGTAGGGATAGCTACCAGACTGAGTGTGGTTTGTGGTTACCCTGAATTTTTCTTTCTTTCAGCCTAAGGTAGATTTAGGCGATAACATAGTGGCGACTCCACGGGGGAACGAAATTCTTTGTTTTTTAATCTTCTTCGTTGTGTAAATGGCAGGCTCAACCTACAAACACCCACATACTTCTGATAATTCTAAGCTTCCGAATGATAAGTTTAGGATTTGATAGGCTGAGTAAGTTGTTCATGTCCTTTTGATTTTTTGAAAATAGCACGTTGGCTTCAAGAAGATATACCAGAGCTAATCCAGACCCAGATCCTCCTCCTGTCTACGAAAATCCCAATTTGATTTCAAGACTTCTTCGTCAAGAGAGCTCTATATCTCCCGTGTTCAAATCCCATTCATGTCCTGACATTTTTGAGTATCTTGAAGAGCTAGATTTTGATTAGCAGTTTGAAATATCATTGTTCGAGACAAAATCCGAAAGTTTTGTTGACTCTACTGTCCCCAATCCACAGTTTCTTGTATACCTAGAAACTGAAAGGGCTAACCGCTCAATTGATAAGTATATTGTGACACAGCTTCAAACTCTAATTGTTAATCCCCTACAAACTGCACACACTCCTCCAACACCTCCAAGACCAAACCCACCAAGAGTGATGGCTACTCGTTTTGCACCTCTTGCGCTGACTCAAGTTTTAGATGATATGCCCGCAGATTATCAAAGCAAAATCCCTTTGTTTGATGGTGCTCCTAACAACATTACCGCTCAACAACATGTGGGCAGAATGGTAAATTTCTGTGACCTTCACGAGATTGATGCAGAGAATGTGACAATGAGACTCTTTGTACAGACATTTGCAGGTGAAGTGAGGAAATGGTTCAGAGGTTTTCCAGCTTCACGTATCGCTACCTTGGCCGACCTTCAAAGAAAATTTTTAGGCTGCTGGGAAGTGAAAAAGAATCCTCTTCAAATTCTTGCTGAATATAAACAGATTAAGTGAAATGTTGGTGAGTCGGTCCAAGACTACTGCATTAGATTCAATTCGTTTATAATGAAATTCCTGATCATCTAAGGTCACCTGTGGGGCTAGCCATGGTGAAGTTTCTGGATGGTTTCGATGCCGACATGGCTTATCAACTAAGAGAGAGAGAGCCGACCACAATGGAAGACATGCAGAAGATCGCAGTCAGCGTTGAGGAAAATCTGCTGACCAAGAGGGCAAGAGCAAAAGCAAAAAAGAAGGTTACAGTAAAGGAAGAGTCTTCCTCTATGGATCAATTACTCAGGAAGGTAGAGAAAATGCTTGAAAGGGTGAAACTCGACAAACTTGAGCCACAAGTTAGAAATCCTAACTTTCATGGCTAGTAGCAGCCACAATATAGAATAAGACAGTGAGAGCAGCAAACCCAAGATCAGACAGCACAACAGCCAGTACAACCACCTCTGCAGCAAAATTTTGTGCATGGACCGGAGTTTGATGAGGAAGCGAAGGTAATAGGGGAAGAGAACCACTTCTTTACTCCTGATGATTTGCCTATTTATATTACTGAAGATGAGGAGTACGCCGAAAGTTCAGCTGCACACGAAGACGCAGATTTCATTCTAGTGAGTGACACAGTTTCGGAAGAAGAATCAGATGAGTATCAAAGAGGCTATATGAATGCTCTGTCCGCTCAGCAGCGGCAATATTCACTTAGGAATAGAGATGTGCTGGTTAACCCGATTCAGAAGAGGAAAGAAGTTTTAGCATCAAAGAATGATTCATCAGTTGCACAAAAGAAAGGCAAAGAGGTACTTGTTCCTGATAGCAGCAAATCACCATCAGCAGAAAAATCAAATCAACAAATTGTGTCGAGAGAAAAGGAAAGGAAAGAAGTCCCAGTTAAAGAGGTAGAAAAGACTTCCGCTTTTAAGTTAGAGAATGAAATTTTTGAAGGTATCCATCCCTTGACTGAAATAATGAGGAACAACGGTTATAGAGGGAAAGTGTCTAAAATTTTAAATTTTGACCCAATGTCCGATATGGTGAATGTCGAAGATGATCAACCCGAAATGATTTTTGGGCCAACATTGAATGGTGAGTCTCTAGATAATGATGTGCCACCTTTTTATATCAGTTTAAGATTGCATGATTTTGTGTTACATAATGCCATGTTCGATTCCCGAGCTTCTCACAATCTCATGCCCAAGGCTATCATGGATAAGCTGGGTTTGGACGTCACCCGCAAATACCATGATCTCTATTCGTTTGGTTCCAGCAGAGTAAGATGTATCGGGTTCATCAAAGACTTGGTTGTGAGTCTGGATCAAATCCCAATGAAGAATGTTTTGATGGATATTTTTGTAGTGGATAATCCTCCCAGGTTTGGCATGCTTCTTTCCAGGTCTTGGGCAGCAAAATTGAAAGGGACACTACAACTAGATTTCTCCTATGCAACGTATCCAGTGTTTGGCCAAATGAGGAAACTGTATTGGGAACAAAAAATTAAATACATGATTACAAGCAAGGAGAAACCAATTAATCATCTGATTAATTATGTACATACACATCTAGAGTCTTTTCTTTTGTATTCTGATAGTTTCAATGATATCGATAGTCAGTTAGTAGAAGTAGAAAGTATTTTAGAAATAGCAGAAAATTTTAGAGGAGTTTTAAAGAAAGAAGGACAAGAATAGCAGAACATCGTTGAGCAATCAGCTGAAGGTAATGGACAACAAGAAGAAAAAGCATAGCAAACAGATTTTCAGCACTTGCAAGAAGAGGAAGAAGGTTTGTGGACCATGGATTTCGATGGAGCAATGGGAAATGATGGCACTCGAATTGGTATTTGGGTACACAGTCCTTTATCCACCCCAAACAAAGTGCCTAGTAATGTGTGGGTATGCTCTTACAAATTAGCTTTTGATTTTTTAAACAATGAGGCTGAGTATGAAGCTCTGATTGCTGGCCTAAAATTATAAGGAAGTTGAATGCTAAGAGGATTGCAATATATGGCGACTCCGAATTGGTGATTAAGCAGGTCAGAGGTGAATATCAAGAAAAACATCCTCGGATGCGGGCTTACTAAAATGCAGTTCTAGACATCCTGAAATTATTTTCAGAATATACATTGACATGTGTGCCTCGTGTGCAAAATAGCATTGTTGATGCTCTTGCTAAGGCAGCAAGTAGTTTGAAGATTCCAATGAACTCCAGTAACAAATTCGAAATCCATGTCAAGCATTGTCTGACTATCCCAGACAATCATAGATATTGGCAAGTTTTCCAAGATGATGAGGAGATTGAGGATTTTCTGCAAAACAAAGGTAAGTTCAAAGAAACCTCAATTGATGTAGAAAATGATGATGGTAAAGATGATGTGCAGATCAATCAAATGGACGTGTTGTAGCTAAAGAATAATGTTATTCCTAAAGGCTTGATACCTTTAGAAGAACTCTTTGATCAAGATGACGTAACCCACAAACCAACATTGCAGCCAACAGAGAAGGGTGTGGAAGAGGTCAATGTCGGAACAGCTGCTAATCCTAAAATGGTAAAACTTTCTAAAGCATTGCCACAAAAGATAAAAGCCAAATATATCAGTTTACTGTCATCTTTCACTGATGTGTTTGCTTGGGACTATTCTTATTTGAAGACATATGATACCAACACAATTTAGCACACTATACCCATAAAGCCTGATCAGAAACCTTTCAGACAAAAGTTGAGAAGGCTAAATCCAAAATTGTTGCCATCAACCGAGAAGGAGATAAATAGGTTGTACAAATCAAGAATCATCGTTCCCGTCAGATTTTTGGACTGGATCTCTAATTTGGTGCCTGTATGAAAGAAGACAGGTGAGATTCGCTTGTGCATTGATTTAGGAATCTAAATAAAGTTTCATTGAAATATAACTATCCGCTGCCCAAAATGGATCATATTCTTCAGCGAGTAGTTGGAGCATCTCGTATGTCACTACTCGATGGTTATTCTGGATATAACCAAATTTTTGTCCATGAAGATGACCGAGACAAGACAACGTTCACCACTCTGTGGGGAACTTTTCATTACGCTAAAATGCCTTTTGGGTTGAAGAACGCAGGTGCCACATTTTAGCGTGCAATGGACTTGGCTTTCGCAAATGAGAAGGATATATTTTTGGTTGTGTACCTTGATGTTCTGACAGTGATTTCCAAATTTGATGAAGAACACATGTACCATTTGAAAACTGTCTTTCAAAAATGCAGAAAATATGGCCTGTCGCTGAATCCGAAAAAGAGCTTGTTTGCCATGGAGGAAGGAAAACTACTTGGGCACATTATGTCAAATGATGGCATTTGTATTGATCCGACATGTGTACAAGCAATTCAGCAAATCGATCTGCCCCAGAATAAGAAGGAGATTCAATCTTTCAATGGTAAGATGAATTTTATCCGCCGCTTTGTACCTAATCTTGCTGAACACCTAAGAGAGATTACCAACATGCTTAAAAAGGACAACCAAGTGAAGTGGACGGAAGAGGCTGTAAAATCTTTCAATTTAGTCAAATTGGCTCTTTCTTCAGCTCCAATTCTAATAAGCCCGGACTACACTCAGGATTTTATATTGTTTTCATTTGCTTCGGAGCATACTATGGCAGCTGTGTTGATGTAGAAAAGAGATGAGCACAAAAGACCAATTGATTTTTTCAGCTGAGCTATAACAGATGCAACCTTAAAGTACAACACCATTGAAAAGCAAGACCTTGCACTTGTGAAAGCATTGAAAGATTTTCGGGTATACATTCTGCATTCTCATATTTTGGCTTATGTTCCTAATGCTACTGTGAAGGATGTGGTAGTGCAAACAGATCCAGAAGGAAGACAAGGCAAGTGGATTGCAGCTTTGCTGGAGTATGATGTGGAAATAAAGCTCACAAAGCTTGTTAAAGGACAAGGATTGGCAAAGTTAATGGCCGAATCGAAGTTGCACGCATTAGACATAAATCTGATCACTGCTATGTCTGATGAGAATGAGGAAGGTTCGTCGATTCAGGTATCTGAAATGTTTGCTCTTTCTCCGTGGTATTCAGATATCATATATGTGCTTCAAAATTTGTCACCACCACCCGGCATGACTAGAAACAAAGCTAGAACTCTCAAATTAAAGGCTGCAAGTTTTGCATTCTAAATTCTACACTTTATTGGAAAGATCCCGGTGGCGTTCTGTTGAATTGTTTGGTGGAAGAAGAGGAAAAGCAGGTTATGGAAGAATTCCACAAAGGAGATTGTGGCGGTCACCTTTTTTGGAAAACAACAAAAAATAAAGTTCTAAGGGTGGTATATTATCAGCCAACATTGTTCGCCGAGAGCCCCTTTTCAGCAGTGGGGGTTGGATTTTATAGGTGAAATTCATCCTGCTTCTTCAGGTCAGCATAGATGGATCCTCACAGCGACAGATGATTTCATGAAATGGATCAAAGCATTTCCCACCAGACAAGCTACAGATGCGGTAATTATTTCATTCCTTGAAAATAACATCTTGTCTCGCTTTGGTTGCCCGAGTAAGTTAATCACTGATAACGCAACAACTTTCAAATAAAAAAGGATGGTAGAGTTTTGTCATAAATATCACATCATTTTGGGTCACTCAACTGCCTATCATCCGCAAGGCAATGGACTGGCGGAGTCTTCTAATAAATCGTTGGTCAACATCATTAAGAAGTTGCTGGAAATAAACAAGAAGAGTTGGCATAAGAGGTTGGTCAATGCACTTTGGGCAGATCGGGTCAGTTAGAAGAAATCCATTGGTATGTCCCCTTTGAGCTTGTTTATGGAGTTGATACAGTGTTTCCTACCTCTCTCGCAGCCCCGGTAGTCAAACTTCTTCAGGAGGCCAGCAGTGAAGATGACCCTATGCAGAGAAGATTGAATCAAATGGTCCATTTGCAGCAGACCATAGAAGAAGTTTTCCAAAACACGTCCAAGTTGCAGGAGAAGATTAAGAAAATTTATGACAGAAAAGCAAAGGCGGACAAATTTCAGTTGGATGATGTGGTGCTGAAGTGGGTTGCAAGGAATGAGGAAAAGGGTAAGCACGATAAGTTTGAGAATCTCTGGAAAGGTCCCTTCAAGATTACAGCATATCGGGGTCAAAATGCCTTTCTTCTAAAGGAAATGAATGAGGAATATTGTCCAGGAGGGCCGATCAATGGTCGGCTGCTCAAGCGGTACCATTTTTGAGCTGTTGACGTTGCTTCCATTGTCACTGTAAATACCATTTTATTTCAGTTTTGGTTAGAGTTTGTCAAGTCAGTCTTCGAGTCATTTCAAGATCAAATTTGAGTCAGTTTTTCGGTCATTTTGGGTTCATAATTGAGTCGGTTTGAGTCAATAAATAAGTCAGAGTCTTGTGTTGTTTGTCGAAATAATGACTCCATAGCCCAATGGACGAAGGCACTGTCTAGCTCTTCTAGAGATTTGCTGTTCTTGGCACCTCCAAGGAGCTACCATCCCCCATTGGAGCCAATGTTAGAGTTGGTCTTGTCAGTCCTCCTCAGAGATCAAAACTCTTTCTGCATTTCATTTTTAGGTGTCTCGCTTCATCCACTCAGCTGCATTCCACTAGGGGCATGCCATAATCTGACGAAAGGGTCTTGTCAGTCATTACCCCTCATGTCTTGCACCTTCTGGCTTAGGTCTCTTCATAAGTGTTTATTAAAGTCCATGACAGTCAATGTTTGATCTTTTAATGGACAAGAGTCACTTCAGTCATTAGGTCTAGGGATTAGTCAATTTGGTCTTCAACAATGTCCAATAAATCCATGCAGGCCAGAGGGAGGCCCTTACAAAGTTGTGATTCAAATATTGTCATCGTCATGTTGACAGATTACGACTGTTCTTCAAAACTCTGTTTTGAAGAAAAGTCAACAGTTTGTCATTTGTAATAATTTTCAAAATTTTTCAGTTGATCTCTTACGGCGCGGCCATGTTCTCCTTTGCAAAATGCCATGTCAGTTACCCCTACAAAAAAGTGCCAAAAATTTCATCATTTTAGTCAAAAATCCAAAAAGGAAATGTGAAATACAGAGTTGCATTAAATCATGGAAAAAGTGCCAAAACAAAACATTGCCAAAGTGGGTTTTGAAGAAACAAAAATCAAAACCATGACTCCAATGTCTTTATATATATTTTTCATAAGAATCAATGTCATTTTGCACACCAAGGTCAAAGAGAAGCATTTCAAAGTGATTGTGAGAGCTAGCGCATGTTTTGGGTGAAGTTGGAGGTGTCTTGACAGGCGTGGCGCACAGGCGGAGTGGCGCGACGCACTGGCCAGGACCACACAATGTTAAATAATACGGGTGCGACGCACTCAAACAACGCGGCACATACACATAAAGGCCCGATTTTGCTCAGAATTGCAACAAATTGCCTTTTAATCCCTTGAATTTTCCAGGTGGGGTCGATCTCTTAGTGTTTCATTCATTTTTGTGTTAGTATGATGTTAGTTTATGACTGCTTATGGTTGCAACAAAAAACTATTAAACCCTACCACTTAAAATCATCAAAACAATTGTTGTTAGGGTTGCAAATTCAATGTGTTGATGCCAAGGTTCCTCCTCCATTTCATTTTTCCCTTCTTTCCATCGTTCCCTTCTCCCCTTATTCCATTTTTCCCATTTTTCCCTATCCTAAAACGTTACTAAACTCCTATTCCCTATCCCATCCACTTATTTGTCAAATGTAAAACCCAAAAATCCTACCTTATATAAATTTCCCAAACCCTCCTACATGTCGCTAAACAAAATTTCTCCCCATAGTCCCTAATCCCTTCATATTATTCCCCTTCCTAACAATCCCTTGTTGCATTGTTCCCCTTGGTGGCAGAATCCAAACTATATTGCATTACAACATAGCAGTTTCATACATCATCAAAGTGCAGTCCAAGCATAGTTCACATACAACAGAATCTTTTCTTCAAGGTATTTTCTACAGCAGTCATGGCATATGAGCATGCATCAGACTACGAAATGGAAACCCAAAGTGACTCATCCTCAGAAGAACAGGCTCCCTGGAGGCCTCATAAAAGTGGCAGACATGTTAGGGAAGAACCAACCACCCTCATAGAATTGCAAGTCTGCCCTCTTGCTATGCAGTGTTTTCAGCATCAGTCATGCTATGAGTTTTGTCAAAAGGTGTCTAGTGTCCAATTTCATCATGAGCTAGCTCGTCTGTTTGTGCTTCACTTACATGGAGATCACACTATCTTAGCCGGTGTCACTTTCACACTTACACCTGAATCTGTCTCATTAGCAACCAGCATACCGAACGTTGGAGAACCATGGAACAAGAAGCAGAAGATTGATCGGCAGTATTATGAGCCATACATTAAAACCGGTTTCTTGAGGCAGCTCAAAAGAGTCTTTCCATTCCGATATCTGAAAGATGAATATGCTCCACTAATGAAGTTAATCATGAAATATTTCAGCTGTGAGGGACAGTTCTCTCATTTATATGCTTATCACATCAGGTTGCTCATGCATTTTACCAGGGTACAGATGATGAACATCCCATATTTCATTTTCCGGAACATAGAGAGGATGAACACCTTTATGCAGCACAAAACCCCTCAGTAGCAACTTAACAGTGTTTATCATTTTGCTCTTACTAAGATTTTGGTGGTTCGCCAGCTTGGATTAGAGGGCATTACTTGGGATGATTTCATCTCCCGTGACCTCTTCAACACTTCACAGGGATTATTAGAGGTCCAACATGAGATAGGTGGTCCTTCTCATCAGTATGAGCGCCATGAGACCACTAGTGTGCCGATATTCATCACATATCAGAGGGGCGTTAGACATTTGTTTGTAGAAGCAAAGCGAGTGTTATCTCCACCCGGGGTGGAAGGGGCCTCGCTTCCGACATCAGCAACACAGGTACAGGACAGAGACAAGGAGCCAATGCATGATGAAGGGCCATCAGGTGAACGAGAGACTGACTTCATTCTCATTCATGATGATGATATAGATGTGGAGAGTGCCAAACTTAGAGGGATCATGCAGGAGCAACAAACGGAGATAAAAGCCTTATCTCTCAATTTGGAGAGGGCTAAGTGGATTATCAGATACTTGGAGTAGAGGAATAAACAACTCGAAGACCAGCAGGAGATCATGGAGCTACAAAACATCCACGAGAATCGTCGATCTGCCCAACAGTGGAGGATTGGGCTCACTCCATTAGAGCAAGAGATTAATGATGACCGAGAGTCTTGGCTCGAGCATAGCAACATCCACATTGAGAGACTACTAGAAAAGGCCGACAAGGACAAAGCATTATTGAGGCATATGGTTTATCATTATAGGGCACGCAATATGAGTTCCAAGGCTTGGATAAGGAATTTGAAGGCGAAATTGAGGAAGGCAACAAAAAGACAAAAGAGGAAAAAAGAGAAAGATCGGCTCCGAATATTGGCTGAAGCCTCTTTGGCCTAGCATGGCACTTCATAGAGAAGCTCCAGCCAAAATTTCAAAAAATTTGGGGCATTTTTGGTCTTTTGACAAATTTTGGTACAAAAATAGGGTTTTTCTCCCTGTGCATTGCGCCACGTGGCGCGTGCTTATGCTAGGGAGCTCTAAATTGCAAAAAATTTATATTTTTGGATTTGGCATGAAAAATCATGACTGCTGGTGCATGGCCAAGAAGTTTGGGCAAGTTTTGAGTCCTCAGGAGGTCAAAAACACCCAAAAAATGACCTCTCTGCCCCTATTTTGACACACAGGAAGCAGTCTTGGGAGATTGAAGTTTTGGAGGGGCAGACGAGCACCAAATTCAAAAATTCCACTTGGGTGGGAAAGTAGACAGGTAGGGCTTTCTAAAAAGCACACTTGGGCTCAATTTGGACTTCAAAAAGTGCCTCAAAATTAGCTCCAAAGTAGCACGACGCACAGAGCCTGAAAGGCCAAATCACTTCCGCTCCGCGAGAATTCGATTTGCAATTTTCTCTAAGTGGGCCTGTTCATTAACAATACATTTTTCGCAGCACCAAAGGCAAAGTTTAAAAAGAATTTTCATTAAAGGTTGGTCTTTATCCAAGTGGAAAAAGGAAGGCGAGCAGTCACCCAAAAAATCTACGCTACAGTTTTGTTATCATTGTAACGCTGCACCTGTCACTAATGGTTGCCTTTTCATTCCTAGTTTGTAATGATTTAAAAAACTCCCCAACTTTGGGTCGATCCATTTCCTAATGGCAGAGTCTATTTATTGTATGAAAAATCATTTGCAAAGGGTTGGTTGAAGTTTCTGGGAGTAGCGTAGAGAAAAACCCAGCATATTCATTGTACAACTTGGCCAGGAGATTAATGAAAAAATGATGCAGCTCTGATTTATGAGATTCCTGTGGCATGAGTTTTAGCATGTGTTTCTTTCTTTGTTTCATATGTAACGTGTAATGTTTGTCAGCTCATTCATATTCATTTCCAGTTGAATGTTTTTTAAGTAGGAAAGGTAGAATCCATTTTTATGCTCTGCCTTTTTAAAGCATTCATACTTTGTGTGTTTTCCTTTGTTTGAGAAGGATTCATGTATATGCCCTTTTTAGCTTTTCTCAACTGTCTTTTCACCACATATTAATTCAATTTGATTTTCTAAAACCTCCATGCCTATCTTGCCTCACGAAATACTCTGCGTCTTTGATTTAATTTCCCATCTCAGGTGGTCCTTTGGCCCTACACAGCCTAGAAATTTCAGTCATTCAAAAATTGCCTTTTCCATATCTATTTACTAGCCTAAATTCAAGATTCATTATAAGTCATCTCAGACCATATTGTTTATTCTTCACTGAGCGTGACACAGATATAGCCCTCTCCTGTTTCTGGTAGGGCTAGCTACCAAACTAAGCATGGTTTGTGGTTACCCTGAATTTTGCCTTCTTTCAGCCTAGGGCAGATTTAGGCGATAACAGGAGGTAGAGGGAAAGGAGGGGGAAAAAGTACCAAAAAAACCTAGCGAAGGTAAGCAAACAAGTCATAACAGTTTCAATATTTTACAAGAAGAAGGTGGGGACAACGGAATGGACATGGCACCAGAAGATAATCCTGCAGAGAAGGAAAAAGATGAAAGCATGGAGGTCACACATGAGAACAAAAAACTAAGGGAGGATCTACCAAGCACTATGGAGCTGGGCAGGGACCAAGAATGACCCCAAGTGAAGTTGGGATGGAGGACCACGAACTACAGGAGATTCTTGAGAGGGAGAATATGGATCTAGAAAACTTCCTTGAGTAGGGAACCAACATAGGTGTTGATTCTCTACCACAAGAGGAGTTTGACAGAGTGCAACATCTCTTCCTCTGCAGAACTTAGGCAAAGGTTGTTGGAATCAAAAGGAACAATGGTAGCCAGGAAAATAGAGGGGTAAAACTGATGGAGGTAACATCAGAACACCCTACCAAGAACCCAGGTAGGAAAAGAGGAAGGAAGAGACAGAATGAGCTACTAATAGAGTGTGGGAAACTCATGATTAACTCAGGAAAGATGAAAGATCTTACTAGTTACTCATTTACAAACCTTTCATAATGAAGCTCAAAACTTGGAACATTAGGGGACTAGAAAGTAAAAGAAAACAAAGAAATCTGAGCAATAGAATAAAAGAAGGAAAACCAGATATGGTGTTTATACAAGAAACAAAATGTTCAATAGAAAAAATAAGAGAGATACATAGAAAATGGATTATTAAGTACGAGTATCTAGAAGTCAAAGAAAACAATACAGCAAGAGGGGAGGGGCTTCTCAAGTTGCCTCTAAACCAGATAGATTCATCATCTTGGTAGACCTATTTCTCACTGGCCTTGACTTGACTACTTTAATCCTTCCTTTTAGAGGCTCGAATCGTTGGCCAATCGAGCTTGAAGCTACTTTCATAAGCACTCTGAGGAACAGACCTTTCAGGTTTGAGAATGTTTGGCTCACTCACCCTGACTTCATCACCAACATTGGAAAATGGTGGGTGGAAGACATACCAGTGCAAGGCACGAAGATGTTCCTACTGCAACAGAGACTGAAACACATCAAAATCAAGCTTAAAGAATGGAACAAAAATGAGTTTGGAAATATTTTCAAAGACAAAAGAGAAGTTGAACAGAAACTTCAAAGAATTAATCAAATCCTCATCAGTGATGGATTTACTGAGGAAAGCAAAATGAAAGCTGACTCTCTTCAATAGGAATGGGAGAATAGATGCTAGCAAGAGGAGATCTTTTGGAGATATAAATCGAGAGTGCAATCGATTAAAGAAGGGGAAAAAAATTCAAAGTTTTTTCACAAGTCAACCATGGATCACAGGGCTCATAACAGGATTGTAAAACTCAAATATAATCAAGGGAAAGAGATAAGTACCCACAAAGAAATTGAGTATGTTCTGGTACAACATTTTCAAAGTATAGCCGAGGAGCCTCTCTCAGACAGATTACAATTCATCAACAACTTCACACAACACATTCCAAAACTAGTAACCAGGGAAGACAATTACAATCTCAATAGGCCATTGACTGAAGAGGAGGTTAATGAAGTCATCAAAGAGATGTAGAATTGGAAAGCCCCAGGCCTGGATGGGTTCAATGTAGACTTCTTCAAAATATGCTGGGAAATAGTCAAACATGATATCCTTGATGTTGTGGAGGATTCTAGAAACTCAAAAACAGTTTTAAGGGCACTCAATGCATATTTCGTAGCCTTAATCCCAAAGTAGGAAAAAGCTATGGCACCTGATAGATACAGACCCATAGCTTTATGAAATGTGGTGTACAAAATCATTTCTAAAGTGATTGTAAACAGACTCAAACCCCTTCTGCCAACTCCTGTGTCTGAAAAGCAAACTGGATATGTGGAAGGAAGGAAAATTCTCAATAACATCATTCAAGCTCACGAGGTGGTTCGTTCTCTCAAGAGAAATAAGAAAGAGGCTATGATCATACAGCTTGTCCTAGAGAAAGCTTATGACAAGCTAAGATAGTTGTACATCAGGGAGGTACTAAAAGCTTATGGCTTCGACCACAACTAGATAAGATGGGTAGTGGCCCTTGTTACCATAGCTAGTTTTTCAATACTTCTTAATGGCTCTCCATCCAGAACTTTTAGGCCTTCAAGAGGCCTCAGACAAGGAGATCCACTTTCCCCCTTCCTCTTTATTCTCATGATCGAAGGTTTGGGTAAAGTGGTCAAATAAGCCAAAGCGGAAGGTAGAATCCAAGGTCTCAAACTAACCCTGAATGGGGACATCTTGACTCATCAACAATTTGTAGATGACACCATGCTGCAGGGTACACCCACAGTCAAGGAAGCTAAAGCTTTCAAAAAGATCATAAATGATTTTGCACTAGTTGTTGGTACAAAAGTAAGCCTCACAAAATAAAAAATTTTCTTTTTCAACACTGATATTGCCATACAGAGAAGTCTCACCAGAATTCTTGGATTTCAAAGAGATCAACTACCCTCCAAATATCTAGGAATACCTCTTACAAACAAACCTCTGAGTAAGGAAGTTTGGGAGCCAGTGCAAATAAATTGCAGGACAAAATCAAAAAATAGACAAGCATGTCCTTAAACTTAGCTGGAAGGCTAGTGCTAACAAAATCTGTCTTGCAAATACCCATCTACATGTTTTTTGCCCTACCTGCCCCAAAAGGAGTTTTACAACACATAAGGAACATCCAAAGATATTTTCTTTGGGGCAAAGGGAAAGAGAAAAATAAATGGACTCCGGTAGCTTGGGAAAAGCTCTGCAAACCAAAAAACCATGGTGGTTTGGGACTTCATGACCCAGAAACCCTAATAAAAGCTTTGGGGGCAAAGCTTTGGTGGAGATGGCTAAAGGAAACAAGAACCCCTTGGGCTAAGCTCTGGAAGCATAAGTATGAAAATAAATGGCAAGAAAGGGACCATATCAAAATGACAAGGCTCATCAAGGGCTCCCATATTTGGAACAATTCTTGGGAGAACAAAACTATTGTGCAAAAGCATAGTTTCTGGGAGATCAGAGATGGTAACCTAGCCTATTTTTAGGAGGATAACTAGCAGTAGGAGCCTAACCTAGAGAAGGACTAGACATTCTCAAAAATGACACTGATAATAAAGGGTTTCTTAGGGTTAGTGATTTTTGGGATCAGACAAGGGACAATGGCAAATGGAGAACTTGGAAGGACCTAGTATACAGTGAAGAAACCATTTTGAAAGCCCAGGCAGATGCTCTTGCAGTAATCCTAGAACAAAGAAATATTTTGAATTCAACTTCGTCTGACCAACTAAGATGGGAAAGAAACAATGAAGGCAACTTCAACCTCAAAGAAGCCAAAAGAATTGCCGCTAGACTTGACCTTCCAAACCCTAATAAGATGTGGGGAGACCTATGGAAGAACTTGAACTGGATAAATATCAAACTGTTCATGTGGTTGGTACATCAAAAAAAAGTTCTAACTTGGGAAAATCTAAGAAAAAGAGGCTTCGCTGGTCCATCTAGATGTTAGCTATGTGGTCTGTAAGAAGAAATGATGGATCACTTACTTAACCTCTGCACTCTCATCTCTACCTTATGGAATTGGGTAGCTTCAATTTTCAGGCAAACTGATAGGGACGAAAGCAACATCACTGGAACTCTGAAGAATTGGAGGAAAGACTTCTCAAAAAATGAAAC
Source organism: Pinus taeda (assembly GCA_000404065.3). Classification (NCBI taxonomy): domain Eukaryota; kingdom Viridiplantae; phylum Streptophyta; class Pinopsida; order Pinales; family Pinaceae; genus Pinus; species Pinus taeda. The sequence continues at coordinate 177,809 of APFE031506938.1, read as the reverse complement.
AGTCAACAGAGCCTGGACTCTAATCCCAAGCTTTTTGATCTGGGATGTTTGGAAAGAAAGAAACAACAGAATTTTCAAGAACAGAATGGGCTCAACTCAGAGCATCATAGCTTAGATTTTAAGATAGCTCAAAGAAACTGTAAGCACCCTTATAAAGCAACCCCCCGAGAACCCTTCTTGTAACTAGGATGCTCACATTATTTTGCATTTGGGCCTCTAGTCACATGTCCCCCAGGGCATAAGCAAGATAGTAAAACATACTACGGCGGGGAAGGAATTCTGGAAACCGCCCCCATGGATTTTTGAAATTTAATATAGATGGAGCCTCTAAGGGAAACCCTGGGGTTGCTGGTTATGGAGGAGTTATAAGAGACGAATAGGGAAGCATAAGAGTTATCTTTCATATTCATTTGGGGAATGCCACAAATAATATTGCGGAGCTCATGGCCCTAGAGTAATGCTTAGAAATATTGATTGAGTGCAATTTACACAATACAATCATAGAGGTAGACTATGAATTGACAATTAATTCGGTAAAAAAGATAAGCAATGGCTCAGCACCAGAAAAAGTATCCAAACATTGGTGTTTATTGCAGGTCTATCAACACATTCAACTCCACCTGAGGGCCCTAAGAATACTTAGATTTGTTCATGTCCGCAAAAATGCCAACAAACTAGCAGATCGTCCAGAGAATGAGGGTGTGCTTTGTACAAGAGATAATAGGTGCTATGAGTGGGAGGTGACTCCCTCAGGGACACTGCACGAGGACTGTCACAGACAGGCAACTGTAGATAGGGAATATCTTCAAAGCATGAAATACAGGCAATAATTTGACCTAAGGAGGCAACAAATAGTGCATCAATGTTAGGAAAGAGGAAAGGAGTAAAGAGGGAGCAGGTTGACGGGCAGACGACCTTTTATGGCAACGAGCACCAACATTCGATGGATATCGAGCAGAAAGTTGCACGGAGGATAGCCCAGAAAATAGACCTGAAAATTTATAGAGCGATTGTTAATGTCACCAATCGGGTCCATTTGGAATTTTAAGGAGTGCACATGTTGTGGGCCTGAAATCATTCCAAAGCCGTCGGATTGGAGAGGCCCGGATCACACGGGAGTCAGACAATATAACTAATCGACAATTAATACAAAAAATGGACCCGAAATTTCCTAGAAACAAATTCAGTTTTCATTTCGGGTCTGATTGGGTTTTAAGTAGTGGGTATGTTGGTGCATCTGAAATAGATCATAAGTGTCAGATCCTCGAGGGCTAGATGGCTCATTCTGGGCTTTGTGGGCCAGTGGTTTTTTAGGTCGTAGGTTTCGATGGGCCCTCCTCATTAAGGAGTGAAGGGCTCTTTGCGGCACAGGACTTCCAAAGTCTAGTGGACCTGTCAACGCATTGGAACTTTTCTTTTTTCTTTCAGGTTAAGAAGGAAAGAAGGTTTTCTAGTGCGATTGTTGATGTTTAAGAAGTGCATTGGTGGTGTATGCATTGATTTTGTGGTTTGTTTGTTTCATATGTTGCTATTTTTTAGCACTATCTCACAAAATGTGTAATATTTTTTCTTTATTAATGGAAGGAACTACTCTTATTGGATAAAAAAAAAGAAACTTATTCTCATCCTACCAACATTCCTTAATGACCACGGGCATCTCGCAGGCTCGCCCACTCCCTCCACAACTACTAAGGCGCACAGCTGCAGGCATCGAAGTCCTTTACATCCCTTCCAGACTTCGGCATCCCAATCCAATAACAGGAACCTAGCCTGGAACATTAGGCACCAAGCTTGGAACATCAGGAACCAAGCCTGGAACATCAGGCACCAAGCCTCGAATCATCAGGCACCAAGCCTCGAATCATCAGGCACCAAGCTTGGAATCATCAGGCACCAAGCCTGGAATCATCAGGCACTCGGCCTTCTCAAGATGGTCCCATAGCTCTTTAAGAGCTATCCATCAAGAGCTATACACAAGACAAAGGAATCACTGGCATATGTAGTGTTGATTGAGTTTTGTCCCCAG
>APFE031506938.1:135520-161140 GCA_000404065.3 Pinus taeda | reverse complement strand
TGGTTTCTAGATATGTTATCTTGTCATGGTCGTGCTTTTGTAAATCACTTGTTGCATTTTAAGATGTAAAAGTTATGATGTGTGTTCCATAACTTGTTAAGCAACAATGATGTCTGGTATTATGTTGAGTTGCATGATAAACTGTGAAAGTGATGTCGTGTTTCCATCACTTGTCAAAGAAAAAATAGTGTTTGGCCTTATTTTTGTAAATCATGTGTTGCAGTAATGATGTGTTTTCCATCACTTGTTGAAGCAACAATGATATTTTGGCCTTGTTGCCATAGTTGGGGTATTGTGTCCATCTTGATGTAAACTTGACCACCGAGTATGTGTTATAAACTCATGGCAACTATGGGATGCTTGGGTCATTAGTTGGTCATGAAAGTCAAGCACGTAATTTGCAAAAATAATGTACTACAGGTTGCAGAGGTTGCATGTGTCGGCTCATTGCTTAAGGCTCCGAAGAACAAAGGTGAAGGAGATGGAAAAGAGAACTTTTCAAGGACGCTTGTGACGCAGACAAGGTACAGAGAAAATTCAGATTATTTTTCATGCTTTTGGAGGACCAAAAATTCCTCAGTGGGGAGGATTGATCCAAGTGGTTCTAGAGACACACACAAGACAAAGAAGGCTTATGGAAGCTCAAAAATCAAAGTGATTAGAAGGCTTTCGAACTAGGACCAGAGCATAGATATCGTCATCCTAATCACGGTGGTGTGAACGGTTCATCAATCTGAGCTCGTATGAGGGAGAACGAGGTAGTCAAAGTTGGACTGTGGACCAGGTTTAAGTGTACTACAATTTGACCGACCCCGGGGCATGAAACCTAGCTCCCTAAAGCGGGAAAATTTGTCGGATCGTTAATTTGTCTAATATCCCCTATATTAGATAAATTTTAAAAATATGTTTTAAAAAAAAATTATAAATGAGGTGGCGGGCCACCACCCCCTCCACCCCCAAACTACATACCAAAAAAAAAATTATATTAAAAAAAGGACCGATGGGCCATGACCCCCGTCGGACCGCACTCTCGCAAACTTAATATTATATTTGGGTCGGCGGCCATTACCCCATCGAACCCTCCCACACCCCAACCATAACCACATAACATATGTTATAAAGGGTGGGTGGGCCACCTCTAGTGGACCTGGCCCACACCTCAACACTTAAAGGCATGCACATTTAATGCGAGGCCAGTGGGGATTGAACCCATCCGGCCCCCACCTAGTGGCCCCATGTAATGTAACAGTCAACCCATGTACAAACTATTAATGCGCCCAATGCCCATTCTAAAAATAGTGAACCAAATCTGTGGAGGTTATGGGGCAGGTCACCCAATGCGGACCCGACCCCCAAAACAAATATGTTTGCATTTTTCTTTAAAATAAGAAAGGTCTTAATATGGAGGGGTCAGGGTTGAACCACTTGACCTCCTCCTTATAATTCAGGATCCTTACCAATCCACCCAATTTACCTCATTGAAATATTCGCCCACCAAAAATATATATAAACCCGTCTTTTTATTAGTGCGTCGGGTAGCATGGAGGAGCAGAGGAGCATGCAAGGAAATCGAGATAATTTTTAATTAATTTATTGTAGGTGGAACCATAAGCCCAGAGAAAAGGCACGGGAAACCATTATTCAGTGAAACTTCCAGGAGGGTGAAATTTTTGCCGTGTCCAATTTGGACAAATTTTATGTCGAACTTACACTTCTCAGTGACACGATTATGATGGCGTAGCTAGTTTCCTGATTTGAGAAGCCGATTTTCAAATGACCCGGAGGAGGGAATATTTGAGGAATCTAGGGGGAATCTAAAAGATTCTTTAAGCCCCAGGTTTCCACTTTCTCAGAATTCAGAAATTTGACAGTCGATTTTACACTATTCGACGCCACAAATCTTATGGTGCATTCAGATTTTCCATTTTCTCATTCTATTTTTTGACCACTTTTAAAATTGGATTATAGGTGTCAGCATTCAACATGCGAGCAGTCATTCCATGAGATTCAATGCCACGAGATTGATGGTACGACCAACTTCAACAGTTTGACATCTTCTTCTTCAAATGGCCCCAGGATGTGAGGTATATGCAGTGTGTTCATGTACTTCTTTTTGTTATGAGATGCATTGTGCTACATAGATCCTTGTTTGATGTTTGATGTGTGATCTTGTCTTCTTACTTGTTTTCATGATTCCTGTTTGATGTGACGCGGAATCATCTGTGAGATGTACTTTTTTGTCATGTTGTTATTGAGATCCCTTTGTCATCATGTTGACGGGATACTCATGTTGTAGTCATGTATGTCTAAATTGAAATCCCTTTGATTCCATGTTGGTGGGATGCTCATTATTGTCATATGTGAAATTATTTCATACTGATAAGAGTCCTTTTTGAATGAGAGTTCCTGCAGCGAAACATCTCTTGGAGCCACTCCTGCCTAAGGGCATATTCCTTATATGATAGAGAAAACACATGCATGTACATCATCACTCTTTCCAGCACTTAATGCAGTGGCCTACACCATCTTGACACCGAGGCCTGAAGATGTAGTCCCTCCTGGACGAACTCCGTTATCAACATCTTGTGTTTTATGTTGTTGATTATTGTCACGTTCCTTCTTCTTTATAGCATGCATATCTTTTCCTTTATGCTATTTTAAATGTAATTATAATCACATCACGAAAGTAAAAGATCTTGGTTAAATCCGAGAGTTGAGTCATCTCAGATCACTTACCTCGCGGAGGATAAGGCCAAGATTCAGAGGTTGATTAGTGAATTACCAATTGCATTCAAAGACAAGATTGAGTTCAATTAGCTTAGATCATTGGAGGAGGCCATTCGAAAGTTAAGGCATTTCTATGAGCAATCGAAGTGCAGATCTGAGACTAAGCTAGACTGGAATGGTAATGCAAAGAAAAAATGAAAATGGGACCTAAGGCAATCAATACCTCAGGGTAGATATAATAAAGAGAATGCTGCAGCATCTAAGAAGGTCATTGCATCAGATAGAGGATAGGGACATGGATCTGAAGAGCGGAATAAGGGTGTAGGCTGGAATCCTATAGAGTGTTGGACTTGTGGCAAAGATCATCGCAGGAGGTATTGTCCAAATAATCAGGGTGGTATGCCTCAAATATATAGTGCACAGGATGCACAACCTATTAGGGATGTTGGTTAGAGCGTTCCTTGTATTTATGCAACATTGGATAACAAACAGGCATACCATTAGGCATCTATCATTGACATGGATGGTAAGGTTTGTGATCAAATTATTTTTCTTTTGATTGACCCTGGATCTAATTATAGCTATGTTAACCCTGACTTGATGGATAAATGTGGTTTGAGTAAGCAATTGCATGCAAAATCTTGGTTAGCACGGTTAGCTACAGGTACCAAGAAGTGAGTTCACCATTAGGTAAGAGCTTGTGCATTTGATTTGAATGGTATGACTACCGCGACATATTTGAATGTATTACCATTGGGATCATACAATGTGTTGTTGGGCATGGATTGGTTGTATGTTCATAGAACCAAGGTGGAGAACTAAGAGTCTTATAGGGAAAGAAGAAAGCCGCATCAGTTAGGATGGTGACAACTATGCAAGCAAAGCGTAGTCACAAGAAAGGTTGTATGTTGTTTGTAGTGTACATTTCTAGTGACAAAGGTAAGGAATTTGAGGATGTAGATGTGTTCAGCAGGTACCTAGTTTTATAACAGCTCAAGGATGTATTTCCTGAGGACATTACAGAGTTTCTACCTCAAGGGGAGGTAGATTTTTCTATTGAGTTGGTGCTAGGGGCAACTTTGACATCAAAAACACCTTACAGGATGAGCACACCTGAGTTGGTAGAATTGAAGCTACAATTGAAGGAAATGTTGGAAAAGGGATACATTATGCCAAGTGTATCACCTTGGGGTGCACTGGTATTGTTTATGAAGAAGAAATATGGTACTCTCAGATTGTGCATTGACTAAATGTAGCTGAATAAAGTGATCATAAAAAGCATGTACCCATTGCCGAGGATTGATGACTTGTTCGATCAAATCAAGGGAGTAGAAGTGCTATCTAAGATCGACTTAAGATTGGGATACCACCAGGTAGGCATCAAAGAGGAGGACATTTACAAGACAACTTTCCAGACCAGGTATGGGCATTATGAGTTTGTTGCAATTCCATTTGGTTTGACTAATGCTCCAACTACATGTACAGGTGATAATACAGACACATGTACATGTACAGGTGATAGTATAGGCACAGGTACAGGTACAAGTATAGGTACATGTACAAGTGTAGGTGCACAGGATGTGGGTTATTGCCTTACAACAGATGGATTGGTTAGGTTCATAGACAAGAAATATGTGCCAAACAATAGTGAGCTCAAGAAGATGATCTTGAGGGAGTTTCATGTGAAACCATATCCAGGCCACCCAGGTTATCAAAAGACACTCAGGATAGTGAAGAGATTTTATTATTTGCCAAATGTGAAGAAGGATGCAACAAGGATGTGGATAGGTGTTTTTATTGTCAGCGTGTGAAGGTAGAATGTAAGCATCCAAGTGGAATGCTACTGCCAATTATGATTCCATAATGGAAAAGGGAGGTCATTTCCATGGATTTCATCATAGGTTTGTTGAGGATAGTGAGACATCATGATTCCATCATGGTTATTGTGGACATATTTGAAAAGGTTGCACATTTCATTCCAATGAAGTCCACATTATTAGTTAGCGATGTAGCACAAGTGTTCATTAGAGACGTGGTTTGATTGCATGGTGTTCCAAAGAAGATTGTGTCAGAAAGGGACGTGAAGTTCACTTCCAAGTTTTGGAAGGAGTTATTTGTAGGTTTAGGCATAGAGTTGGCCTTCAGTAAACCTTATCATCCGCAAACAGGTGGACAGACAGAGAGGGTCAACAGGATATTGGAGGACATGTTGAGGATGTATGTGATGCATCAACAACAAAAGTGGGAAGATTACCTTACACTGGTAGAGTTCGCTTACAACAATGGGTATAAGGAATATTTGAGGATGAGTCTATTTGAGGCATTGTATGGGTGGAGTTGCAATAATCCCATTAGTTGGAGTGATCTAGTTAACAGGGTGTTGATTGGACTGGACATGTTGGAAGACATGGAACAAAAAATGTAGGTTATAAGAAGAATCTAAAGGCAACACATGATAGGCAGAAGAGCTATGCAGATGGGAACACATTTTTCAAGAAGTTCCTCGTTGGGGAACATGTGTACTTGCGCATCAAACTAAAGAAGAGCTCCTTGTGGTTTGGATCATGTGCCAAGCTAGCACCACGATTTGGTGACCCTTTAGTATTTTTGAGAGGATTGGGCTAGTAGCCTATCGACTTGCACTGCCTCGGACAGTGAAAGTTTGTGATGTTTTCCATGTGTGATTTCTTAATAAGTATGTTAAAAATGTTGATCATGTGATTGACTGGTTAGTATTGTAGGTGGAACCAGATGGATAATTGCAGTCAGAGCCTCAGTGTATATTGTAGAAAAAGGTGCTCATGCTCTAGAACCTAGCAATCGAGAACTTTAAAGTGCAATGAAAGCACATTGGGCCCCATGAAGCTACATAGGAGATGGTGGATGAAATGTGGGCTATGTATCCATCCTTGTTTGTCGATTGAGGCAAAGAATTTTTGGCATGTTGTTTTGTTATCATGTTTTGGTATATGTCTTGGTATATGTTTTGGTATATGTTGGCTTGTTCGGGTCTGACCCAGGTTCAGAAGAGTTTTAGCCAAACAAATCCTGCACTACCGGCCCTTTCGAAACAATTTGCGGGGTCCAGACTGAAGTCTCACCCGAGGTAGTAGGGGAGGGCATTGGAACCAAGTTTCCGCACCCTAGGAATGTCTTGATGGGGACATGAAGGGTTGTGTACCAATTTGTGCACTCACTCTATTCTGCTATGCTGTCAAGCCTTCGCGTAGCTCGACGATGAGGCACTTATTAGATTCTTATTATTAATGTGGTTATTATAGATCTAATCTAATTCTTAAGGTCTTTATGCAAGCATTTAACAGTTATAACGAGTGCGCACACTCATAAATCTTACAGATTGGCATAAAATTTTAAACATAAACATATAGATCTGCGACACAACAATTTAGAAACACTTACCTTTATTTATCTTTTGTCCATTACAACCAGATCCGTCCTGTGCACTCAGCTGCAGGGGTCCGCGCACACATCTGTAGAGTTTACCAAGCCTCTGCACACACAGCTGCAGAGCCTACTCTACTACTATCACCCACAACTCAGACTTACAAACTCAGAGCGAATGATGCATTCATAAACCCATAAGATTCAAGATCAAAAACCAAAAACTACCCTCTACCCTTAGAGCCTCACTCTATTTATAGATTCCTATGGTTCATGGACCACAGGAAGGCCGACTCACTTTCTGTTTTCTTACATTATTTTTGGGCGGAAAACCCTTTGACTTGACTTATTACATTTCGTGCACTTCGCGGAACCTTTACCATACTTTTACCTAAAATTGTGGACTTTAAGCCCCAAAACCATTGCGCGGGGGATCCGCTGCCCAACAAGCCCCCAACACAATCATCGTGACTCATCCCAAGTCACTCAGCTGGTGTGACAATCTTCGCGTGGAGGTCATACATCAACTTTTGTGCTTCACTTACACTCGCAACAAATTCTTCCGCCATCTGCTATACGCATTGTAAGTGAGCCACTGATACATCAGTATTAGTTTCAGTTGCTTGTCCAGGTTCATATATTGCCTGCATGTGTGCTAAATTTACCTCGATGTTGGTGGAGACCGTGAATGCCTCATCAAGCCAAGGTTGGATGCGTTCTTTAAGCACTGCTTCCTTCTGCCGAGCGGCATCAACTTGTACCTTGAGAACCTGGGCCTCCCTCATCTTGGCCAATCGCTGCATAATAACAACCATATGTGCGGCCCCCCTGACATTATCATAGGCTTGTTGTAACTCTCGTGCTTCTGTTTCCAACCACTGTAAGGTTGGGTCTTCCTGTAGTGAAGTGACTGGTCCAAAAAGTCGATGCACTCCTGCATGGCACATACAATTGCTTCCCACCCGGATTGAATGGTGCCTCTCTGCTACTCTCTGACCTCCGGTGGTGTAGAGGGTTGATTTTAGTTTCAGTTTTGCGAGCTGCAAGTTAAGGTCCAACTGGATCCTTACTGCTTCTTCCTTCGCTTCGCGGAATGCACTCGCCAACATGTGGATTCATATGCCTACAGGTAAATCTGCTACAAATCTCGAGCTCAATGGCACGACAACACGCTTCCTCCATAATTTGTTCCAACTACTGATTTTGTGCTACTGCTTCATCACGTTGGATGCTTAACTACTCGATGTTAATTCATTGCTCACTGAGTATCTGTACTGCATGTCCTTCCCTAGTGCGGAGCTTCGTCATTGCACCATCCTGGAGCTAGTATAAGATCTCTCATGGGAGGGTAGCCAAATTTAATCCAAGTCTCGTAACCTGGCCTGCCAAAGCTCTGTTCGTCGTGTTTTCTGCTGTCAATGCTCGTCCATGGAGTGCGATAGTATTAGTCATTTTGGCCTGTAGCAACTACTTAGTTGCTGACATACCATTAGCTCTATGGGTAGCGACTATTCCCAGCTATGGCGCCCGTGCTTCGAGTTCCTGCAGTTGCGCCCTGAGTGCCCCCAACACAGTCTGTTTCTCTGTCATAACCTCGTTGAGCGCCTCCCGGGTGACTTTGGGAACTTTATCCCCGATTCATATAGGTCACCCTCGGTCAATGTGATAAGTTCCCCATCCAACATGGACGCCTTGGTCTTCTTCCGTGACCTTGGTCATTCTGTCGCGCAGTCATTTTCAGGGTGAACAGGTGGTGGTTGGTGCAACACCTTCCGTCACTGTATCCACTTCCAGCTCTGTGGTCACATTTGGGCCACTTTCATCCTCTATTGTAGCAGCCCCTCCTACTGTCGCCTTGTCTTTGGAAGCCTGCACTGCCTCCCGGGATGCCCGTACTTCCTCAGTGATTTGTTCATTCCGCTTTTGCTTTGCTAAGAGCTTGGTTGCAGCCTTCTGTTTTTGGATGGCGGTCTCATCGTGCCCTAATGCATTTGGTCCACGCCACTCTGGTGGCTAGGTATCGAGCACCACGAACATAGCATCATCGATGGCAATGAAGGGAAGTGTGGTCCATGTCTGCTCTATATCCTTGCGCGCCCGGATATATACATGGTGCATATCTGCCTTAAAATCGGCCACATTATTCACACTGTCATATACCTCGGCAAATAGATGGGGTTGTTGGTTTATCCATTGTCGTATGCTTGCATCCATCAGTATCCAGAAAATCTTGACTTCTCGGATTCTTGTGGCATCCCTCGTCACCCATAGCGATGCGTATTTCGTGGCCTCTAGCCAATGCTGGTCTAGGGAAGGACACTGACTATCCTCGGGTAATTCACCTGTAACCAATAGGATGGATAAGAGCAACCATGCATAGTGGAGGGTCTTACCCTGCTCCTGGGCCTCCCTGCAGTTGGTCAGGAATTCGTCGCGGAGGAACTGCGCCCAATTGAACCATTCCCCTTCCGCGCATTGCTCAGCTAACGTGACGACTATTGTTGGGACCTCACTACCTCGACATTTTCTCATCGCCTTTCCTGCCAGCAACTGGGTAGCAATGTGGACCCCTTTTTCCTGAATACTAGTAATAGCATACCCTCTTTACTTTTTCTCCAGCTTGTATTTATTTTTCATGGCTTCCATAAGCATCAAGTCTCCACTCATGCCAACTATTTCTACAGGGTCCCTTCCTTCACAAGGAAGCCAGGAGATCTTATGAATGAGCTCCACCGTGATGAGGATGGGTTTGTCTAGCCATAAGTACCCATCGTGCACCAGGCAGAGCAGTTACCTAATGACCAATATTGTAATGGGGGCCCAATGAAAATGTGGAATTGATAGGAGGTGGAGTAGCCCGACCTCCTACACCTTTCGCAATCATTTATGCAGCTGTAGTGTCATAACGGCCCCCTCCTTGCTTTGTTCCATCAGCTCACTAGTTTCCAAATGGGGAAACTTCTCAATATCTGCATGGTCCCAGTATTCAAATTTCATAGTGGGGATGTGGCCAGTCGTCGTTCCTTCGAACGGAACCCCTTTGGGGAGGGACGGGGTTATAAGTGTGTTTTTGATGGCATCCAAATCTTTAGGTACCTTGACCCTCCCTTTCCATGGAGTGACATAATTAGGCCATTTTGCTGGAGCCCGTACTGGCTGGATATCTTCTTCCATCTCTTCTTCTACTTCTATTTCTTTGACAAAGGTCGAAGGATCCTCTTGCTCTTCATTACTTTAAATAGTAACCATTTTTCCCTTTTCCTCCATCAACAATTTACCGAATCGTGGATTTCGCGGAGACATCTAGACCGGTCCTGCTACATATGGGTCCTTCTTGGTCTACGACATCCGGGGTGATTTAGGGATCTTGACTGGCCCCCCTCCCTGCGAGGTAGGGTTCTATGTAACATCCTTGGTTGTGGACATCATCCGAATTAGGGACTCCTGCATATCCTTCGACAATGCTTGAAACCACAGACTTTCTCTCAGTAGTGCCTCAATCATCATGCTCCTGTCTACTGGATAACGGGGAGAATTAATATGCAAATTGCCAAGGGTTGGTTGGTAGTAGGCCTCCTGTGCTTTATATGTCTCTTTGAATTTACATTCGACCATTCCGCCCTTTCATGGCTCATTAATGCGATTTTGGCGGTAGATCCGTTCAATCTTGTGTCTTAATTGCCCATTGTCCACTCCTTGGTGTCTTAAATGGGACTTCTTGTTATGAACAGTATCAGTAATGGTCACCTTCCAGCCAACCCATGCAGTAGCGTAGCCTCCTCTACGCGACCGTGACCCTGATGACTGATTGGCCCTGCGCAGAACCTCCTTTCTATGCAGCTCTCCTGCAGACTTGTTTATAGTCCCGTGCCTACTTTCAACTACTTTGATCGTTGAGACTATGTCCCCTACGGATAGTCAGGTGGTCACACCCCAGGTGTGAAACTTCAATTTTCCTACTAGCCGAGTTGCAGGCACCTTTTGAGTTACCTTTGTATACGATAACCTATCGCTTTCTATTGTATATGGTTCATGCCCCCGTTGGTGCGATCGCAGCCATGATAGTAGGGTCATAGCTCGTTCTAGTACCATAGTAGGACTGACTCGGTCTGATCCCTTTATTCTCAGACTCACGCGGCCCACTTGTGTGACTCCGATTTTCAGTTTGCGGATTTCTGTGTCCAACATCGTGCTTTTCCTCCTCAAATGTGCCCATTCTTCATCGAGCTTGCGAAGTCTCAAGCTATCATGCCGAATGGCTACCTGCAACTATCGAATTCCTTTGGACGGGTCCTTGTGTTCAGTCCGAACTGCAGGGATGGTGGTCGGGAACTTATCTCTGCCTTCTTGGTTTCCTCACGTCTGATCACGAACAGGGTTATCTTCGTACACTCTGTTTTGTTTACGGTCCTATAGTCCCATCGAACCCCTGGCACGTGAAAATTTAATTGAGGCAGTGGTTGTACAACATACAGCCGCATCCTTCGTCATAGGCGGGCGCCCGAACCACTTTGTCCTGGTTGCTCAAGCCATGTTCGACGTTGAAGGCCTCCCACCCGTACATGCAGCTGCCTTCTCCATTCGCACCCATTCCACCTAGTCTTCCAAGGCGTACCCCACCCTACGCGCAGTGCCCCGTTTTGTACCCCATGCCACTCTTGCTTCATAAGTGTAGTTCCACAGTGGTCTATGAATTCCTCCCCTCTTGTTGCGCCATCGTCATCTACTAGCAGTTTCCTTACTTCAGTTGTCACACATCGCAGTGATATAATCATCATATTACAATTTAGCGTTGTTACTTCATGCAATCGGGTCTACCATCACTCTATCTCTTCATCTGAGTCTAACATGCAGGAACTGCCACGTTCCCATGATATTCTCCCGTCTATTTTTGGATTCACCCAGTCCTGGTCTTGCGTCGTTATCTGGTAGAATCAGTCTAGTTCATCATCATTGTCCTCATCGCGTACAAGTTTAGTGTAGTGTGCTCCTTCGGCTGGGTCCAACGGAACTATCACACGGATCGACCTTTTCTTGAATATCATCTTCCATTTTTTTAAGTTTCTGAACCCATTCATGTCTGTGGCCAAATCCATTCCTAGCAATGCAGGGTACAGATTACTATCATCAACAATTTCTATTACCTCAAAGTTCGTTGAGTACTTATGCCTTCAATGTCCGCTGTCACCCCTTGCAAACAACCCATCGGTAAGATCTTTTGTTGGTTGGCCATCAGTAATTGAATAGGAGACCACTGTAGTGTGGTCCTGCCCATGTGTTCCCATGTCTTTTTTGGTAATATATTCGCATCTGACCCCAAATCTAGGATGACCTGATCCATCTCATACTCACCAATTTTTGTCGTCATTCACATTTCCCGCCTAGTGCGCAAAGCATCTTTTCCAAGTTTCCGGACCACGCGTGGCTCTCCTGACCCTGTGCACCTAGTGATCATCTCTTGCAGTCCCTTAACTGCCTTATTGTCATGTAGCAACTTCATACATGTCTCTAAAAAGGTAGTAAGCATAGAAGGATCTAGTCCCGGCTCAAGTGGATCCTTACTACCTGAAGTAGAGGCTTCCGTGAAGCTCTTCTTAGCTTTCTTAGATGTTCCCTTCATGTGTCCCATCTCAAAGTTAGGTTCCTTTGTAGGAGCATCGCAAACCTTTGCATCTTCTCCAGGTTGTTTCCTTGTATCTTCCCCTGTAGTTGCGCCACTTCTAAGTAACATGTTTATGCTGGGGTCCTCTTTGCGTGGTTTAGACCTCATCATTTGGATATTTTGAGCTGGAGTAGTCTGTAGTACCCCATTTTCGCGCATTTAGGCAATAAACGTTGGACAATCATCAAACTTCTCACAGTACGGACAATATATTCCTGTCAGGTTGGTACAATCGCGAGCGTAGTGCCCCCGCCCTCTGAAATTATTACAGATCAGTTGTTTGCACCCTCGTCCAGGTCCCATTCCTCCTCTCCCTCATCTGGGTCCTTGGAATCCATTACATGGCCCCGTGGCTGGATCAAAACCTCGCGTTTTAGTATGCATTCAATATGTTGGGGTCATATCCATCATTAGATCATAGCTTCAACATGTTTGCTCATCGTGACCCACTGATTTACAGAAGTTACAATACAATTTTTGCGGCGCCTGGGTATACTTCTGCAACAGGTGACAGTTGTCTGTTGTGTGCTTTCCTCCTATTTGACAAATCGCGCACCAGAGTGCAGGCGCCACACTTGGCCCTACTTGTACCCTTAGTCTCAATGGCATCAGTCCTCCTCCTGCCAAATAGTTTGGAAATATAGGGCAGTGATCCTTTTCGTGACCTTGGTCTTTGCATTTGATACACCACACTTCCTCATGCGCCTCTAGTTGGGGTGCCCTATCTTGCTTCAGGCTTTGCATCTCAAAGAATAGGTTTTGTAGTTGCGCGTGGATTTTCTAAACTCCCAACCCAGGTTCCTGTATTGGAGTTTCATGAAACCTCATCGCTATCTCTAATGCTTCAGCCTGGGTTGAGATATTTTGTTGTGATAGTGTCGTCCTCAAATGTGGTGTCAAAGATGCCACAAACCACGTGCGGTGTTGCGCATTTGTCAGCATCATGTTAGCATCACGAATCATGCTCTTCAGTCTCTGATCCAGATCCCAAGGGGTCTCACCTGGCAGCATCACGATCTCCTTGAACCCGATGATCGACTACGTCTCTGATTTTGGCCGGCTAAATTATTTGTTCAATGCATCCTAGATATTTGCTATTCCAGAATTTGGATGATCACTAGAGTGCTTTATATAGCACATCAACGCGCAATCCTGCAGTGCGCTCACCAAAGTAGCCTTTTTAATGTTATCATCCATAACGCCTTGGGCTTCCCATACTACCTTTACCATGAACCAGAATTGATCTGGTTCCTCATTTCCTACGCCTCTAGATACGGGCAACTTGATCACACTCGCCATTCCAACCCTTTGAGGTGGTGGAGGTGGGGTAGGTGAAGATGGGGTTGACATAGGTGAAGTGGGTGATGGCATGGATGTAGGTGGCAACAATGGAATGCACTGCTTTATCAACTGGATGCACTTCTCGGAGAGAACCCAGCAAGCTCCTCCTCACTTTCTCGCGAAAGTGAAATTAGGGGATTGTTCTCTAATCCTTCAGTCCCTTGGTAGCCTCTTACCCCAGACATCAATGGATTTGCATAACCCGTTTTTCACATAAAAGCATTTTAATCCAGGTATTCAACGATTATATGTACTTACCCTGCAGTCCCTTGAGAAAGCGTCTTTCTGCTTCATTGTAGCTCATAATTGTGTCTATCGTGAACTCAGTGATAAACCCTCCTATTATCCGATCCAACGAGTGATCTACTGCCCATGCGATTTTATCTTCAGATGCCTCTAGCCTTCGTACCAACTTTGGATTCCACACGATGGGTTGATCAAGTCTGCACCTTCCCTGACTGTCAAGTAGCCTTGCGATCCACTCGTATAGTTCTTTCGAGAAGGGCGTAAAGAAGATCTCATGGATTTCCGTGTATATGTAGCGATCCAGCCACCTCTTTTCATATATATGTGGGGTTTTGTTTTCCTGTACCACGAGCTCGTGAAGCTTCTAATCCAACCAATATTCAATCTCTTTCTTCATAGGGTTCCAGCGTTCTGACATCAGACATCCCTTAGGCAGATTCCCGTCCCAACAATGGAACCATTTGTTGGCTTGTTGGGGACTGACCCAGGTTCGGAAGAGTTTTAGCCAAACAAATCATGCACTACCGGCCCTTTCGGCAACAATCCGCGGAGCACGAACTGAAGTCTTACCTGAGGTAGTAGGGGATGGTACTGGAACCAGGTTTCCGCACACTAGGGATGTCTTGATGGGGACACAAAGGGTCGCGAACCGATCTGCACACTCACTCTATTCTGCTCTGCTGTCAGGCCTTCGCGTAGCTTGGTGATGAGGAACTTTTTAGATTCTTATTATTAATGTGGTTATTAGAGATCCGACCTAATTCTTAAGGTCTTTAAGCAAGCATTTAACAATTATAACCAGTGCACGCACTCATAAGTCTTACAGATTGGCACAAACTTATAAGCATAAACATATAGATCTGTGACACAACAATTCAAAAACACTTATCTTTATGTATCTTCTGTTCATTACAACCAGATCCATCCTGTGCACTCGGCTACAAGGGTCCGCGCACACAGCTGTGGACTCTACCAGACCTATATGCACATAGCTGTAGAGCCTACTATACTACTATCACCCACGACTCAGACTTATAGACTCAGAGTGAATGTTGCATTCATAAACCCATAACATTCAAGATTAAAAACCAAAAACTGCCCTCTACCCTTAGAGCCTCACTCTATTTATACAATCCCATGGTCCGCGAACCATGGGCAGGTCGACTCACTTTCTGTTTTCTTACATTATCTTCGGGCGGGCAACCCTTTGACTTGACTCATTACAATTCGCGCTTTCTCACACTTCGCTGAACCTTTACCATACTTTTACCCAAAATTGTGGACTTTAAGCCCCAAAATTGTTACGCGGGAGATTTGCTACCCAACAATATATGTTTGGTATTTTGGCATATGTACATATGTATATGGATGTAAATACCGCCATGAGCTATGTTATAAAGATCCAATAAGCGGTATGGGTGTCATTTCATTATTATGTTATGTTGTTATGTTTTTATGTGGTTTGCTTCTTAGCAAGTTGATCATTGTAAATACTGCAACGAGCTAAGTTATAAATCTCCATCAGTAGTATATTTTGCTACAACAGTTTTGTGGTTATAGGTGTTGTACAACACTAAAGATGGTGTTCCCCCAAGGGGGAGGGTTCTATAACATCCCTGGTGAAAATTCCATGTAATAAAAGTTAATAAAGGCAAAATAATAACCACGATTGATGGGAAAATTATTCCAAGATTAATGTTGGGCAAAATCCTAGTGATGGTGATCACCTGTGATTGATTAATGGCTAAGGAAATTGGAAAAGGAAATGGCTAAGGCTTTGGAAAGGAAAAATGGCAATTTTGGCACCATTTATTTATGAAAATAATTGAAAGTAGGAGAAAAGGGAGGTGAAAGGTCACAGCTTGCATGTGAGGAGGAAATTGAAGGAAAATAATGGAAAATGAAGAAAAGAGAGGCCTCATTCATAAAAAGACTTCTGAGGATCAACTGGTAACCTTTTTTCAGTTCAGTGTTGGAGCTCTCTCATTATTCTCTCTCTCTCATACTCTTAGATACTTAGAGTTTTCTTGGAGCAATCTTGGAGGGTGTGGCATACTTGGATTCTTGGAGCAAGAAGGCAAAGGAATAGTAGGAAAATGCAATAGTACATCGGGATCAAAACCTACAACAAGACTTTATTGCAGGTATCGAGTTGCATGTATGATTTCCTCATTGGTTTTGGCATGCATGGAATATGCATGTGGATTTTTGGTCGTGATCTGTCACTGGCATGGAGGATTTACAATGGATTGCCTAGCCTTACCATTTCCTAGATAGCCATGGAGATTGTGGGTTTATTTCCTTGTTTTGTTTTGGTTGGTTCTCATTTTTCCTTAGCTTGGGTTGAGTTATTAGTTCCTAGAATCCCTAGTTGGACAAACGCTCTGGAAACCCTATAATAACTTGGGTTGAGTTACTATTCCTGGAAGCCTTGATTGGACAAATGCTTTGGTAGCCCTTGGTGGGTTGAGCTACTAGTCTTGAAAGCCTTGGTTGGAACAAACTCTCTGGAATATCGATGATAGTTGCGGGTTGAGATACTAGTCCTGGAATCCTTGGTTGGAACAAACACTCTGGAAGCCGTGGAATGCTTGGATAGTGACCAATCTAATGTTGGTTTTGTGATGTCCAGCCATGAGGTGGAATCACTATTTGATGGGTTGAGGTGGATGGCCTCTGGAAGCCCTAGATGGTTTTGGATTTATGTGTTCTGCGAGATCCCACATTCATGCTTGGAATATGGCATGGGGGTGAATGTATGAAGAGAGATTTGGCTCAGCCATTTTTTGGTTGAGTGGAACATGGAAGTCCCATCCTGGGTTTGGATTTTGCATCATCAATATGAGGTTATTTCTCCTTGTATTTCTATGAGTATTATAATGGTTTATATGTGGATCATATGGTTGTTATTTCATTGGTATTTCTATTTCTATTATGTTGGTTATATATATGTTTTATGATAGTAGTTATGTATGGATCTCATCATTTTTTTACTAGTAAATGAATGAACAATGTATCTATGACCTAATGGATGAAATGGTATTTGATGTGTTGAGGCATTGATGCTTCTTAGTGATTCTCAGCTAAGTATGAGAGCCATATGCTCAGATATGTTATTTACACATGTAGATTACATATTCGTGATATGTTTGACGAAATGTCTGTCATGGCTAGTATGGATCCAGTTAAGGTCTTATTCAAGTAATTTGTTTTGCATTGTAATTTCCCTGTTATCTTCCTATTCCGAAGATGTCATTCAATTATGGGCAATGATCTAGGCTCTGGGCCTGAAAAAGTGGCTCAAATCCTAGGGACACGAGGAGAGCATTGTGCAAAAAGGTCCCTGGACACTGGCTTGAACGCTTGTGAGAGTATCCAGAGGTCCCTGGACATTGGCATGCCCATAGCATGATAGTGTCCAAAGGTCAAGTGGTCCAAAAGCTCAGTGGGGCATAGGGATTGGTAGCCAGAAAGGTTGAATTGGTTCATTAGGGTTCCAATGTTGATGTTGAATGTTTGTATGGTGTGTTTTCGTCGATTCCACTACCTTAATGTGACTTAGGAGGTTGAATCATATCCTAGTGGCCTCTCGTCACACGTTTACCTCCTTTGACCAGTTACTTGGGTAGATGTGGGAGGAGGGTGTTACACTCCCGATCCTACATCTATTCACCTTCCTCCTTAGCTGCTAGTTGTTTTTGTTCCTCAACTTGTATCGATGTTGTTTCCTCTGTCATAGTTTCGTACCTTTGTTCTTCCTCTTGTTGCTCCTTCTCCTCTCATTCTCTTCTCCTCAACTCTTGTTCTTCCTTCAACTTCTTCTCTGCTTCTTGTAGCTTCAGTTCTGCTTCGTACAACCTCCGCTTTTCTCTCTTCTTTCATGCTTCAACTACCAAAAATTATTTTTCGATAATAAGATTTTCTTTCATATTACATCATTGTTCTCCCTATTGATTGTCAGTAATCTTCCTCTTTACCTTGTCTTGCATGGGATTGATGCCTTCTGCTACGATTGTTTCTGGATATGTCAGTGTCTGTGCAGAAACCTGTGAAGTCCTTGTTAGACTGACCAACTCATTGAGTATGGAGGCATTGTAGCAGTACCTCCAAGAATCCTCCTCTGGCCAATTAAATTCCCCGCCGATCCACGAAAATAGACTCTCGTAAAATGGTCCTTGCAAATACTGCGGGAATCATATAGATTAATGTCCTTAGTGTTGAACTCAAATCTCACTATCTCCTTAGCTTCAACATCTACGACTTTCAAGTTATTTATCTCGTATAATTCGATCTGTAAAGGAAGAGTGGGCCATGGTGCTTTCATCTTCCTGTGTAGTGTTGTTGACAACCCTGTAATGAGATGGTATGATACTTCTTGCATGATCAGTTTTTCAGTGACATACCTTGGTAAGACATGCGTAGATTTCTCTCTACCAAACACTCTAATGAAGGTGCAACCTGGTGAGACATACCAATTTGCAATACCAAAGTGGTCAGTTAGTCGTTCCATTACTCCTCGATAACTACAGCCTAAAAGAAACTTGCAATAGATGTTCACGACAATCTCTCATGGTGTCCATGTCCCATTCATACCAGGGAACTGTTGTTGCACATAGATTACATCCAGTAAGTATGCAAACATATAGAACATTTCTCGCTCACACTGTGGCAGATTATGAGTATGTGCTGCATGGGGCTTTAATTGTTGAGCCAATAGGTTCGACTAGTTGAATGGAATCCCATTGTTCACCAACTGATCCAATAAGACTTCCCACCCTTCAGGAAAGGTTTCAGTGCTCTCTTGACCATGGATTCTACAAGAAAAAATAATCAAGAGATGGTAAGCCTTCTTGATGGCTCTTCGAAACTTTGATGGCTCTTTCACCCACCATTTAAAAATGTCTCTTGTGTTCACATAATTGTGGGTGGCATAGAAGAGTGATTCCATGTGATTTATTGGCTTCAACAAGTGATACATCTGCTGAAAATCTTTTCCCCAAAAGGTGGCAAGCTTTTGCCCGCTAGCACTACTCAATATCATAGTCTTATCATTCATGTTTGAGATAATCCAGCTGATGATGTCTACACATGAGAAGGTGGGATACCTACATGAAACCGTGTATAACCCTGACTATTGGATGCTAAGATAAACTTGTTGGTCCTCTAAGTTTGCCTCAAAGTCCTTTGCAAAAGTGTCTTTAACCTTTTTCCATGTTGGTGATGATCCCTTCCCTATAAACAATTGAGTCTCTGCATATACTGTAAAATCAACTGATGTTTTCTCAACTGCTTCCCCAATACTACTCTTGGTAGTTTCCTTTGAAGAGCTCTCTTAGATTCCATGGTAATAGTGATTGTTGGAGAGGTGCTCAACAATTGTTCTACTTGTGGGACAGAAAGGACCCGATTGTTGAAACTGCCCAATGTGCAATCCAGCCTGGGCAGAGGCCTGGGAGGCAGTGGTCAAGCTAAGAGGCTAGCTCGTGGAACTACACAGTGTGAAGTTGGAGCCATCTTGATTTGTGCACTGCATAATTCTAGAGGCAAAGATTGTGGCTTGAGCCTACAGATTTCCTAGTGCCAGCTGTGCAAAGCGAAATCTGGCCATGGGAAACCCAGATATGCCTAAGGGAAGTGTGAAAAACAAGAAGATATGAGAGATAGTGTGAATATGAGTGAAAAATTGACTAATTCTAGATAAATTCATGTGAATCAAGTGCAAAAATTGATCAAATGAAAGGAAAACAAAGTACGTGAGGAGAGTCACTGCAAAGATGACTATTGGTGCAAAAACAGGAAAACTAATGTGAGACTTCGAAAAGGCAACCTAAAACTTAAAAAAACACTCCTACAAGTTAAAACAAGGAAAAAATCCAAAAACCATGAAGAGAAACAAGTGAAACGACACTCATACAAGCCAAATTAAAAAAAACGATCAGAACAAGTGAAGACCGTAAGGCATGAACAAATGCATAGGTAGAAAGCCAAATGGGTTATTACATAGTAGAAACAAAATAACATAACAATACACAGGAACCGTTGGATCAGTCGGATCAACAGACGAGATTGTGTGAGGTAGACGGCTAAGATTAAGTCATGCAAAATAAAGTCAAGAAGATGAATGGCGGAGGTTAAAACCATGTGTTAGCTGAATAGTGGCGCGGTCTTCATAGGTGTTAAGCAGTTTCTCGTGCACCCTAAAAGCTGTAAGTGGTATTCTACAAATTCGTACGATTACCCTTAGCGGGCGACACGTAGCACAAGATGGAAAGTGAAAACCACTTTTCTCGCACGCTCTCGACCTGGGATCGGTCGTGCAAGATCTCACGTGAGATTATGTGATAACTGTTGGATCGAGCGGAATTGATCGAAGGTGGAGATCGGCCAAGCTAGTTGGCGAGTGGGTGACACGATATCCGTTGGATATGAAGGAATGAGATCGATGGTGGAGATTTAATGTGCTAAAGAGAGCATCAATATATGTGCAAAGGTTTGTGGAATGGCAGAAAGGTAAGGTTTAAGTGTGGGTTATGAAATATTTCTATTATACAAGAGTTATAACATAAATGAGCGAAATAAATGTATTATGGTTAATGTTTGGTTAAATTGAAACCAGAGTTAAAAGGGTACTATTGATATGCGCGTGTAATAAGAATTAACCAAAGATTATGAAGGGTTGTATAAGGTTTCGCTCAAAGGTTTCTTAAAGTTTAGACTTGGGATAGTTACATGAAATGTTTTCTGCATAGAGTGTATTTAAGGAGCTTTAAACCTTGGGTTAAGAAAGTTTTACTGGGCAGGAATATTAAAATTCTTGGGACATGTATATGATATGCATTTTATGTGCATACTGTGGGTATTTGTGGCTTAGGTTGCATCAATTGGTATCAGAGCTGAACAAGGAAATTATGCGTGAAGAATTCTTTGAGAAAACTTAGAACAGAGTTATGTTTTTAAGGTATGTATACAGGAAAGAGGAGATCAGATTTTAAATCTGACAAACATTAGACACACAGAGATAAAGTGTAGCAGAATTTGCAGATGCAAAGAAATAGAGAACAATCCATTCAAAGTGTAGGTGAATGGTAGAACAAGATCATGCAGAAGTATTGAAGGTGAGATGATGTGTTTTTGTTTTAATTTGGTTTGAAGATTGGAGAGTTTTTGGTCTTTATATTTTCATACATGTAGCAACAGAAGAAGGTGAGAAGATTGCAACAACTTAGAGCAAGGATTACTCAATTGGTTCCAAAGAAAAGAACCAGAAAGATACTAAAAGACTAAGCTCATAGGAGAGAAGCTTAGTGAGGTATCATGTAGCAAGGAGGACTTGTTACTACAGAGGTTTTTTTGTTGCTCATAGAAAGATCATAAAGGCAATTCCACAGAGGATGTTGGTAGAATTGCTAAGGGATGAAGGAAGCTGGTAAGAATTTATGAGTGAAAGAAGAGGTGGCCAGAACCTAGTATTTCATTTGTGATTGAAATACAAGAGGACAGTTGTGTTCTTAAAAGGTGCATATGAGTTGAAGCCTAAAAGGAGTAGAGAGAAGTTCTCAAAGAGGTTCAAGAGAATAGAGAACCAAGTACTTGCCAAAAGACCAAGTACAGAGGAAATCTTGGTGAGGTAAGTGGCAACAGGGAGGATTTGCTGTTGCAGAGGCTTTAATGCAACTCATAGTAAGTGAGTGAGGAACTCATGAAGATAGAGAAAAAGATGAGTATTGATAATCATAACAGAGATAACAAAGGTTATGAGGAAGACCATAGTAGAAGAAAGGTGAAGAAAGAGGATGCCAAGGTAGATGGCATACAGAGACAATTAAGTGAAGAAGAATACGAGAGGGAGAAGGCTGAGATAAAATTTCATCTTGAGTTATTGATGGGCATGTTGTAGAAGAATAAGGATGACCAGAAGCATGGTTATGTTATAAGGAAGAAAGTAAAGCGGCAGAGGCTACAAGAGAATAGAAATCAATAGGTGAACATGCAATTAGCAGAAGAGCTAATGAAGCTTGAACAGGTAATGAATGTTCAATTGAAGTCTGAAGAATTTAGAGAAGTTGAGTTGAAAATGGATGTTTCCATTTGTGAAGCAAAACAAGGTGAAGTTTTGGGTGAAGATGAAGACTGGGGATCTGTGAAAGATCTTATGAACAATTGTGCGAATTCAAGACAACAAGAAGTCTACTTTGCTGAAGAAGGAATTATTAGTGATTTTCTGAACTGTTGGACAAATTCAAATCAGCAGGAGGATATGAAACCTTGTATATTTGAATCTAATAATTTTGCAGAGGATGAGCAGTCTTTTGAAGCTGTCAAAAGTACGAAAGAGTATCTTTCAGAAGATAAATACTCTAAAGTAAAAAATGATGGAGAATGTCTCTTAAATGGGAAAAGTAATGAATTCTTGCAGCAGAAAGAATTTAGTGATACATTGATGTTTGAAACTATTATAAAACAGGAACAATTTATTGTGAAAGAAGGAGATGAGATTCAGTCTGAAGAACTGATATGTGAAGAAACAGTTGAGACTGTTGAACCTTGTAATTCTCAAACTGATAAATTGTCTATAAATGCAACAATTATAAGTGATGATGAAATACTTATGAAGTATCATAGAGAACTTGAATTACTGGAGTATTTGCTGGAAAACTCAGAGTATGATAGTGTGATTGCAGACGAAGGAGTTCACTATAGTGGACAAGAGCAGAAAGACATCATTGAAGCAAATGGTGTGGAAGAGAGATTTGCTAATAATCTTGAGAGTCCTTTAGAGAATTCTTTAGAGAGGTTGAATCAGCATACTAATGTGTTGATAGATGAGGAAAAACCAGAGCAACATATTGAGATGATTCCAGAGAAGGAAAAGGTAATGAGGCCTTATATTTCTAATTCTGATAATTGTTTTATGATTACAGGATTTGATGAAAATGAGATAGACATGTTTCAAGTTGAAGAGTCAGTTTTAGAACTGAAGAAGAATGGAAGTTGCCAGGTCGGACATGCTGATGAGGAAAAAGAAAAGCATGAAGATACCGTGCTCGAAGAAGTTAAACTAATTGTCAAAATCAGTCAAGGAAGTGAAGGACAATCACTGAGGGTTGTCAAAGAAGAGGAAGGTAAGTATGCTGGAATTGATGAACAACATAGTAATGTATTTGAGAGGAATCAATTACAAGGGGAATTGGATGATAATTTACTTTTTGAAAGTAAATTTACAGATATTGAACAGAGATTCTTTGGAAAATCACAAGAGGGTAAGGATGAAAGGGCGGTAGTAAGAATCCGACAACTTCAAAGAGAAGATAAAGAACAACAGTTTGAATATGAGTGGATAGAGTACATCAAAAAATGGCAAAGTATGTACCATCCCAAGGATGTGCTGGAGATAACGATTGAAGAATTATGGCAGTTAATGATGAAGCAATCTAGATGGAGGAGATTGACAACAACAGGAAGAATGCTCAATCAGAATTTGAAACCTATTGACAAGGAGAGGAAGATGAAATAGAAGACAACAAACATACAACAACAACAAAGGAACAGGGCATTCAGACAACTACAAACTAAAGTTTGGGACCCTGGAGGTTTTTTATCAACATATGGGAACACTTGATCAGGAGATCATGAATCTTTTCAACCTTGAGAGTCTGATGTAGGAGCATTCGACTCATAAATATCATTGTATTTTAGTAGACATAGGGGGTATTGTGCTTTAAGGGAGTTGTTTTCTTGAGTATTAAATTAATGTAATAATTAAGTGTTTTCAAGTAAGTTTGTGAGAGATATTTACAATAGGAATTAATTAGATATTGTGAGGATATTTGTAAATGTTCTCGAATGTAGGAGAACATGAGTGATTAGTGAGGATTGAGAGATTTTGAAATATTGTAAATCTTAGGTTAGGAATTGGTTCATGACTTTGGGGATTAAAGAGAATCCTTAGGATTTAGTCGAGTTGTTGAGATCCCCAAGGGATCATTGAGAGATTTTAGGACTTGATGAGCAGATTAAGGATCTGAACCAAAAATAGGTTACAGAACATTTTGTATAAATGTAAGCCTAAAAGGCATAGAGAGAATTAGTTAGTTAGAGTGTGAATTAGAGTTCAGGGATTAGATAGGGTTTGACTGTAAGCCTACAGGTAGCAAAGAAAAAGGCCAATGACTAGAAAATCAGGCCAGATAGAGAGATTCAT
Organism: Pinus taeda; assembly: GCA_000404065.3. Taxonomy (NCBI): domain Eukaryota; kingdom Viridiplantae; phylum Streptophyta; class Pinopsida; order Pinales; family Pinaceae; genus Pinus; species Pinus taeda. The sequence continues at coordinate 137,561 of APFE031506938.1, read as the reverse complement.
TATGTAAAGAATTATTTATAAAGATAGAGAATTCGATTTCTGAGTTGTGTGGTGTATATTGATTAATGGAATTATAAACTGTGTGTGGATTAGAGTAATTCTGTGTAACATACGTTTGCAAGTGTGTAGAACCAGAGAGTGTTATGGGGTTGCACAGAGATAGTATTGGAGAAAGCCTTCAATGTTATAGGGAAGGTATAACTACAAGGTTTCCTAAAACCTAAGGATTTATGAAGGAAGCGTAAAGGCACAAAGAAATGAAGTACTAGAGTGGAGATCGAGATCATAACAAGTGAAGACCGTAAGGCAAGAACAAATGCATAGGCAGAAAGTTGAATGGGCTATTACAGAGTAGAAACAAAATAACATAACAGTACATAGGAACTGTTGGAACGGTGAGATCAATGGACAAGATTGTGTGAGGTAGATGGCTAAGATTAAGTCGAGAAAAATAAAGTCAAGAAGATGAATGGCAGAGGTTAAACCCATGTGTTAGCTTAATAGTGGTGAGGTCTTCGTAGGCGATAAGTAGTTTCTCGCGCGCCCTAAAAGTTGTAAGTGGTATTCTACAAATTCACGCGATTACCCTTAGTAGGTGACACGTAGCACACAATGGAAAGAGAAAACCACTTTTCTTGCATGCTCTCGACCTGGTATCAGTTGTGCAAGATCTCATGCGAGATTATGCAATATCCATTGGATCGAGCGGGATTGATTGACGTTGGAGATCAACCAAGCTAGTTGGCGGGTGGGTGACGCGATATCCGTTGGATCTGAAGGAATGAGATCAAAGATGGAGATTTAATGTGCTAAAGAGAGCATCGATATATGTGCAAAGGTTTGTGGAAAGGTGGAAAGGTAAGGTTTAAGTGTGAGTTATGAAATATGTCTATTATACAAGAGTTATAATAGAAATGAGCATAATAAATGTATTATGGTTAATGTTGGGTTAAATTGAAACCATAGTTAAAAGGGTACTATTTATATGTGTGGGTAATAAGAATTAACCAAATATTATGAAGGGTTGTATAAGGTTCTGGTCAAAGGTGTTTAAAGTTTAGACTTGGGATAGTTACATGAAATGCTTCTGCATAGAGTTTATTTAAGGAGCCTTAAACCTTGGGTTAAGAAGGTTTTACTGGGCAGGAATATTAAAATTCCTGGGACATGTATATGACATGCATTTTATATGCATATTATGGGTATTTGTGGCTTAGGCTGCATCAAACCTCCTGTCATTACTTCTCCCCCAATCTCATGATGCCATTGGCACTCCCACTACCACATTAGCAAATCGTTGCTCAATAAATGCTCACCCATTTTCGGCGACAATGGACCCGCTCCATTTAAACAATTAAATAACAATGGTAAGTTCGTTTTTTTTTTTGTATAACCCACCAAAACATGTTACATTGCCTTCTTTCTCTAATTTATGATAATAGGTAATCAAGAGTTCCAGTGCACAGTCAACCAAACTGAGTTTGCCTAGTGCCTGTTAGTGTCGGTCTTGAGCCCTCCATCGGTGATCAAAAGCTCTTTGCATGTGCGTAGGTATGTGTCTCATCAGTATCAGTTTTGCATCCCGTTAGGCATGCCATAACACTGATGGAGGAGCTGGTCTTTGTTCCCTTCTTAGCTTTGCTGGATCAGGTCATATCATTTAAATGAGCTTGTGTTACACTTGTTTTATTTTTTGTCTTGAAATCCCAAGTCTTAGGTCTAGGGTTTTGGTCAAAAATCACTGCAAGGTCATGAGTCAAAGGTCTAATAGTCCCAGCAAGCCAGAAGGAGGTATGTAAATATGTTCCATTGATATTTTTCATCAGCTACAGCTCATTTATACCTTGGATTTAAAAACTCTGTTTTTAAACCCAAGGTCATGTGAAATTTGCAAAAATAAGGAAAATTCTTCAAAATGCCGGCAATAACCCTGGTTTCCTCGCCAGAGTCCATCAGATAGTCAACCTGCAAAAAGAACGGAGTTAAAGCACTCAAAAGATCAAATTCAGGACAAAGTGAACTTAAAACAGTGTTAAAATGA